>LDKF01000851.1:70620-83139 GCA_001026735.1 Rotylenchulus reniformis
AAACTAATTAGAATTGATTAATTTTATCTTATATCTTATATATAAAAAATTAATAAATAGGGGCTTTTCAAAAGTTAATTATAAATAAAAAATGAAAAATAAATATTTTTAACATATACAATAATTCCTCTCCTCTGACAATTATTTTTAATTGTGAATAATTAAATTTTACTTTTTTTTTATTGATAACATTATTATAAATAAAATAGCATAATAAGTAAATTCATGAGATCTAAAACATATACAATAATTCCTCTCCTCTGACAATTATTTTTAATTGTGAATAATTAAATTTTACTTTTTTTTATTGATAACATTATTATAAATAAAATAGCATAATAAGTAAATTCATGAGATCTAAAACATATACAATAATTCCTCTCCTCTGACAATTATTTTTAATTGTGAATAATTAAATTTTACTTTTTTTTTATTGATAACATTATTATAAATTGTTTCTGATATTAAATTTTCTGATATTAAAAAAATTTTTTTATAAGTAAATAATGATTAAAGATAATTTTATAAAATAATACATCATTAAATCTTTAAATTTTATAAAATAATTTATTAACATAAATGGCGTATTAAAATTGACCTGAATTAATTGAGTTATTTATCATAATGTCATATAAATCATTTATAAGCTTATAATATGCAAAAATAAGGAGAATTGTTGGATATAATAGAGTAAAGATGTCAGAAAAATATAATATAAATGACACGACTGTTTTTCAAATTACAGATATGAGCTGAAATTTTTTAATAATTAGGTGATTGTAATTGTTAGCAACGAAAAACAAATAAATATATATTTTTATCACTTCATTGGTGATTTTAGTAATTATTTTGAACAGGTGGATTATAATATCCTTAAAAAGGGAAAAATAATTTTATCAAATTTTAGTGATCTATAAAAGTGCCTTTCTAAAAAATAATGCAACCAATATAAAAAGTTTAACAATAAAAATCGATTTTATTTCAAAAAAACTTTTCTTATAACAGCGATAAAATTCAAGTTGAGCGCGGAAACCAGTCAAGGAAGAGTTAACAATGAAACTCTTGCCTCTGACAGCAAAATCAATTTTTTTGTTCTTTCTATCTAATACCAAATATAAATAATAAAATTGTATTAATTTTTTTTAATATACTTTGAATCATGTCTAATAATTCAGAAAGAGAGAGAAAGAATCAGAAGGCAGTTCTTTGATATAAAAATTAAGTTTTGAAATAATAGGTTAAAAGTATAAATTATAATCGAAATTTTAAAACTAAAAAGTAATTAAATATAAATTGCTTTTAAAGTACCGTATTCTCTCTAATAGAAGGGGCCCCTTCTATTGTTTCAACCTCCTCCAAGGGGGCCCCTTCTATTAGAGAGGCCCCTTCAATTAGAGAGGCCCCTTCTATTTTTCAATGGCTGAAAATTTTAACAAAAGATAAAAAATGATATGTTTAACAGTTTTTTTTCTTGCTACCACTGCAGGGGCGGATCCAGGATTTCGACTTAGGAGGGGAGTAAACATGTCCGAGGGCTTGGAGCGGATACAAAAAATTTTGCAAAAATTTTGAAATGCTTATTTTTAATAGTGTAATTTTTATCGTAAATCGGTTTTTAGGGCATATTTTTTATTACTCAAAAATTCAGCAATTTTTCTCCAATTTTGGCAATTTCGGAGAGTCCGGTAAAATTTTGAGATTTTAGACCAATTTCTTTAGAAAATTGGTCAATTTCTCAATTTTCGATTTAGTATTCTTCCCTTTTCCTCCCCCAAATGATCAATTTTGATCAACATAACCAATAATATAGTTCAAAAAAACTAAATATTCATATATGATTTTGAGGAAATGACTCATCACCAAAAGGGGCCTCTTCAATTAGAGAGGACCCTTCAATTGGAGAGGCCCCTTCTATTTTTCAACCACCTCATAGGGGGCCCCTTCTATTAGAGAGGCCCCTTCAATTAGAGAGGCCCTTCTATTAGAGAGAATACGGTATTAAGGTAAAATAATTAAAAAACTTGAGAAAGTCAAGAACAAAAGATTCAAATGATCGAACAAAAATACTCGAAGTGAATGGTTAAAATTACTTCAAGACCAAATTCATCTTCAAGACCAAATTCATTTGTGAATAAACATTGAATTAATGAGTAATTTTTCACTCGACAAAAGAGTAATAACAACAATACAAAAAAGATTCACTGTATTTGATTTTTTAAATTAAAGTAAATTCATATTCAATTCCAATTTTTTACTCAAATATTAATAGATTTTTAATAATCTATCTAATAATTAAATAAAAATTAATTTTTATAATATTTTATATTTTATAGTAATACACAAAGCTTAATAAATATATCACAGATTTAAAAGAAATAATTTTTTAATTATAAAGCAAAACATTTCTTTTAAACTTAACACCATTTAGTAATACTTTCAAAATAATAAATAATAACAAACCAAATTAAAAATATATAAATGTATTAAAATAAAAATATAAAAAAAGTTTTTATTCATATATTCCTTATTTTCCTTTATAAATTTAATAACTATTATATAAAAATTGTGGTGAAAAATAAAAAAGTATTAAAATAAAAAATATTAGGCGAAAAAATAGAATTAGCGATGAACCAATGTTACATAAACCATCATGTAAGCAAAGCATTTTTCCTTTGCATATCATATAGATATACTGTAAGCGTAAAAATAAATTTTAACAATTCGATTATTTATCCTAATAAAGATCTAATTTAAATTAAATTTAAAAATTTATTTTTATAAAATTAAACTATTATTTATAAAAAAATAAATTAATGCTTTTTGATAAATAAATAAATAATCAATTTATTATTTTTATCATTTTTATGCCACGAAGCTTAGAATATTGTTAAATATAAGAATAATACTAATCCTATTACTAATCTAATATAATAAATGGAAAAAATATATAAATGTATAAGAAAAACAAAATTATTGATTTAAAATTAATATTAGTTATAAACATGAAAAAGAATGAATAAAAATTATATGAATAAAAAAGATATATATTTATTTAATATAAACTAATTTTAGCTCAAATTAAAATAAATAATACATAATTAAATGGAAATATTAGTTAATTAATTATCATTATTCAAATAAAAAAATAGTAATTTATTAAATCCATAAAATTGTAAGAAACCTATTCATAACATAAATTTTTTTTGAAATGACTAATCATGATAAAGAAATAAAAAAATGTAAATTTATTAAATATTTTTTTAAATCATACTTTTTTCATCATAAAATTTAAAGATTTTGGGCACTTTACAATATAAACAATAAGGTATGTATGGTCTACTGACCTTTGCACTGCTTGCGGATTCATACTGTTTGCAGCGTAACAGAATTCAACGTTTGGAACTTTGGGGTAATTTTGAAAAAAAATTCTGATTTTCGATTGAATCAATCATTGCTATACTATTCGATTAATGTTTTTTTGTTTAGCCGCTTCCCGACGTCATGAATGGATGCGATTCTTCGCTTCGAGTTCCCGTTCACCGCAGCGGGCCCGATCGTCTAGTGACCATTCACCGTCGAGGCATCAGCGACGATGGACCCGGTCGCCTCGGGACCGTTCACCATCTCATATCAAAATGAAAATTAGATTTTTATTTAATTTAAATTTTAATAATTTATTTTTAGTAAATTAAAAATTACCACTAGTTTATGCTACTATTAACTTATAAATGATAATATGAAATATAAATTTTAATTTTTATATATTCTATTTAAAATCACTTTATTAAAATCATTACTTTTTGCGTAAAAGATATTTATTTAAAAAACATTAAAAGTCATTAAATTTAAAATTAAATAGATAAAACCAACAAATAATGTTTAAAATGAAATTTATCTGAAAAAAATAAAAAAAATAAGTAGATTGCTTAGTAATTTTAAAATTCTTGAAAACTAAATTATTTTTATGCTTTTAAAAAATAGAAGGCAAAACAATATGTAAAATTCGGCTGTGAAATATTATTATCAAGAAATAAAAATAATAAGTAAATAATAATGACATTATTTAAAAAGCAATTGTTAAATTAAATTAAATATAAATTTAAAAAATAGATCTATCTTCTTTAAAAATATATCAAATTAATTAAACATATAAAGCAGATTTATTTTAAGATTGGCATTAACTCATTTCCAAAATCGAATCAAAATACTTGGATTTATCAAAGATGTATGAGAAAAATTTAAAAATAAAAATTAATTTTCTCATATATTCTAAATAATTTAAAAAACATTATTTTTATTTGGAATTAGCGAAAATGTAGTTTAATATTTTATTACAACTTATTCCTGGCGGATGCACAAAATTTATACAGCCAGCTGATGTTAAGTTTTTTCATATAAATAGTTCATATAATTTTGAAAAATTAAATTTTCTTATATATCAAATAATTTAAAATTATGAATTTAAAGTTTATTAAGAAAGAATAATTTTAATACATTGGTAATATAAAGGATGTATTAATTAAAGAATTATGAACCTATTTATAATCAATTTAATTTGTTTATTTAAAGAAATAAGTAAGATTTTAATAAAAATTCATTTAAAAATATATATTTATAAAATTCCTGTCACAAAAAAATCCTATCCTCTCACATACCATTCCATTTCTTATATGATTCGGATCAAATTTATTATATATTCATTTTTTAAATATAAATATAAAAATATCTAGATTATATTTTTGATATAATGTAGTAAAAAATATAACAACTATATATTAAATTATTTTAAATATCTAATTAATAATACATATGTTAAATAATTATTTCTTGGGTCTAATGATATTAAACTAATTTTAATTTGAGATTAAAAAGTTTTAATCTCAAAATTAATTGTTCATAAAAATAACAAAATAGAATGTAAAAAAAACTTGAATTATACGTAGGATTATTCAACCAAATTCACTTATATAATAAAAAATGATAAATTAAAAGAAGAAATAAAAAGAAAAAGAACTAACTCATTTTATAAAAATTATAATCAATAAAATCAAATATATCTTTAAAAATGGTATGCCGAAAAAAACAAAATTAATAATTATTTTTAACAAAAATAAAATATATTGTCATTTTCACAGGCGATCTATTGATTTTGTCTAAAATTTTATAATAATTTTATATACAAAAAAAAATTCAATATGTAAATAAATTCAAATATGCTTGCGAAAATATTGAAGTATATTTCAAATTAAATATTTCAAATTAAATTTTAAACCATTGAGGAAGAAGATGGGATTGTTCACTCCAAATTTTATTTTATGATTTGCATAACTCTTGATCAGGTTATAGATAATAAAAAAAATTTAGAAATAATTAAAAATAAAATTATAAAAATTCTTTATAATAAAATATTGTTTACAATAAAAATTTATGCTTAAAAATGTTTTTTATTTAATTTTAAAAGAAAAAAACATTTAATAGGAAAGGTGAAATTAATATAATTAGCAAAGCAAAATGAACTTAATGAGAAAGTTTATGAGTAACATATTTACTTCAAAAGAAATTATGTATATTCCTTTCGAAAGTGTAATAATATTTAATTAAAAATTAAAAAACTTTAATAGATATAATTAAAAAATAAATTATGAAATTATAATTCTTAGCTCCAATTTAAATATTTAGCTTATGGATGTTTATTAAAATCATCAAATATATGTCTTTCAATGTCTGTACATTGAAATATGAAATTATCTTACATAATCCAGATAATCCAGATAATTCAGATGTTTAGTTAGTCTTTTACATTTACTTATTAATATAATTTATACTTTTCATTATAAATCTCAAAACTTTTTTTAAATCTTAAAACTTTAAATCTCAATCAAAGCGAAAACATAATCAGGAGATTGGTTTTTATTTTATTATTTAAAATATCATAATGTACAATAATATAATCAGTGTGCGAAAAATCTCACTAAACTTTTTTTAACTTATTTTTTGCCATTTATTGATATATTCAATAAATTTCAGACGAAACTCTTTCGGTGTTGGCCTACCTAAGGAAACAAGAGGCGTTATTTAAAAAAATCCAGTTATAAATAAACTAAACAATGTTATTGGTTATTAAAAACAAATAATCAGGGAAGCACTAGAAAAAGCTAACTGCAATTTACATTTTTATAATTAAATAGATTGTATTTATCGAATTAAAAATATATTAGTAGATATAAAAAATTGCACTTTTAAAAGAAATACTTTTTAAGTAAGTATAAAGCTTTAAGAAATAAGACCTATCTTCAAACATTTAGTAAGTTAAATATATTTAACTCAATTAAAACTATATACGTTAATAATTAAAATTATTTCATTATTAGCCTACTATAGAATTATAAAAATCATAATAAATATTAATAATTTATCACAAGATTAATCCCAAAACTGATAAAAAATTTAAATCATAATCATTATCTAAATGCGATGACTGCTGAAAAGAATTCCTGAAAACTAATACAGGTAATATAAGTGTAAGCCATATAAACCAGATTTAATTTCGCAAACAAACTATTATGAATTTTCCTATTATTCTGTGTTTTTTAATTATTAACTGCAACTTTTATTATTATACTAAATTCATAAATTTTTACAATATAAGAATAAATATTGTATTTAAATCCATATATATCGAGTTTATTAAAAAATATATAGAATTGTTTATTGTTAAATTCAATAATTCAATAAATTTATAATAAATTTAAAAAACCGTGAAAATTTTAATAAATAAAATAAAATATGCATGGTAATTTATTAAACCAGAAGAAATTATATACGGAATATTCTGATTTTAAATAGCTTTATAATGAATATTAATTATTTACAAAAATATTATAACTATTATCATAAAAAATTAATACAATTGAAAATTATTTCTTTTACTAATGTATTAAAAATATAATTGCTTAAAATATTAAATATTAAGCATTAAATAGTTTATATTATGTGGAAACAAATAAAAAAGAATAATAAAATCCATAAAATAAGCTTTACATATTAAATTTTTATGTAGTTCTAGCTTTCTCTAACAGAAAATTCGAGCTTGGTCGTCCTCAATGATTTCAAAAAATTATGCAGCAAATGGAATATTTTTTACTTTTAATATATTGTTTAAATAGGTTCTTTGAAGTTGAAATATAAAGGAATATGTTAATTGATAATTGGCTTCCAATCTAATTTTATAGGCATTATTTTTCTTGATTATTATTGAATGTTACTCATATCACCCTCTTCTAAAAGTTCGGCGTTTTCGTGCTTTGTCGCGAGGTCTGGACCATTTGCGTTCCACGGATCCCACCTGTTGTAATTTATGAAGATCCCGACATGAAAAACAATGAGAACTTCATTCTATTATTCAATTGTAATTTGATAATAAATAAATAAGCCATTTATTAAAATAATTTTACAGAATTTATATTCGAGAAAGATTTAAATTTTAAATATTAAATAAATTAAAAAAGATCTTTAATATTTCTTTTTTTGCTACAATAAATAATTATCCAATATGTAAAAAATAAATTAATAATTAATTAAGGATAATTTATTCTATATTAATATTTTTTATTTATGCAAATTGAAATAATATTGCTAAAATAATTTATTTTAATAAAGATAAGTGTATAATTGTAGATTAAAAATTGAAATTGGTTCGAAGTTAACTTTATAATAAGTTAACAATAAATAATGATAAAAGATAAAGGGCGGTAATTATAACACGCATGTGAAAAAGAAAGTTATGAATGAAAAAGTCGCGCAGCCGTCATAAAATAATTTTGATCGTTGCCTGAGGCTGTTTATCATTAAAAAATTATTTTTCATGTTCAATAATAATTATAGTGATTATTATGAAAAACAGTTTTAATGTTTTAAATAATTAGAGAAAAAACTGTCAGGAGTAAATTAAAAGCAAAGATAAAAGAAATGATAATCAAAATTTAAAAAATATTGAAATCAAAATAATACTTTAATTTAAAAAATATGACCGATCAATAAAATTATTTTTTAAATATAAATTTAATATTAAACATATTTTTTAACAGAATAATTTAGTTAATTTACAAGTTATTATATGATATACAGATTACTCACCAGTTATTACTCTTGAAAAGAGATTTTCTTCCACAAGATAAATTATAATTTAATGCAACCTTCATATTATTATATAGAAATTCTTAATTTTAAAATTCGTGAAAAAATTTGGGATCAAATAATCTTTTATAAACAAAACAAACAATAATCTTTTTATAAACAAAATACTTATATGTATAACGAATCTTCCATCCTAGCATATTTTGTAACAGCATAACTTGATTTCAATTAATTTTAAAATTTATTTCTAAAAATCATCAATAGAATATGATTTATTAAGAAGTAATTTATTTTAATATCAATAAATTATAAATAAAGTTGAAATCGATAATATTCTAAAATTATATTTAGAAATTTTGCATTAAAGAAATCATAAAAGTGAATATTTAATCAACATACAAAAGCCTGAAACCTTTTTACTTATAAATAATAAATTATAAATGAAATTCAATAATTTAAAATAAGTGATAATGATTATCAATCTAATTGAATTGAAAAAATATTCCGCACTTAACAAGGCTAGGAAAAATTCAATCTTTAATACTTTTGTATCAAATAAAAGGCTTGACATAACTGAGATTACGATATAATTATAAATTGTTTTTCAACAAAATAAAATAAATTTTTTAAAGTTTTATAAAATCATATTATCTAGTTGTTAAAAGAAAAAAAGTTTATTACCAAAAAATAAAAATTGGCCAAATTAAAAATATCATTAACATGGATTAATCAAATTATATAATTTTTATGAATAAGGTGCATAAAATAATTTCAACAAATAATATATATTTAAGAATAGATAAAATAATTTCTTATGTATTATTTAATGGAACTAGGAATAACTAGAATGAATATTCTCTAAAAAAATACTGAAAAATTTTTCTAGCAAGATTGTACAAATCCTAGTATATATATAATTCATTATGAAAATTAATTTTTGCAACTATTTTTAAAATTCATTCTTTTATTCTAATAAATATTTTGGTGTAAAATTTAATTAAATTTAATTATTCCAAGTTTCTTGCAATTACGAAATTAAAACCATTTAAATTGCAAGCGAAATCATCAATATATCGATCCCAAGTAAATATGTCCAAATAAAAAAATATATATAAAAATAATAAAAAATTTATTATTTAATATAATGATTATAAGTTTGTAATTTTCATTGAAAGCTAAATATGGATAATAGAATTACTTTTAAAACATAAACATCAAAATTTCTTTGAAAAAATCATTATCACCTTTAATTTTAACATTAATAATGAAATTCAAAAAATTTAAAAAAATATGTTACTACTATAATTAAAATAATATATAAATAAGAAAATTTTTAATCTTTATTTATATATTATTAATGAAGAATAATAAATTACTTAAATTAAAGTAAAAAAACTTTTCATTAGTTCAAAATAGAGTGGCGACGGGGTCCCCGCTCCCCGCGGGGTCCCCGCGGGGACCCCGTCCCCGTTGCCGCGGCCTTGTCCCCGCGGGGAAACGGGGACAAAATGCACCCCCTAAGAATGGGAAAATCGGCCAAAATTGATCAATAATTTTGGGAGAAATGGGAAAAAATGACGGAAAAATAAAATTTTCTAAACCAATTTTTCTTAAAAAATGTTCGAAAATATTAAAAATTTTTCTCAGACGGCCCCTAGGGGCCGCGCCGACACAACTATAGCGTAATCGGGAACTCGAAATCGGCAACCAAAGTGGGGACAAACCGGCCTGCGCCAAAATGACCCCTCCCTCCCATCTGAAATAAAAATTTTTTCATTTTTACAAAAAATAGTCCTTAGATTTTCGGAAAAGATCCAAAATTATTATAAGCCACCGATAGCTGAAATTTTTTCGAAAATTTTTAAATTTTTTGATTTTTGAAAATTAAAAAAAAATTTAAAAAATTTTTATAAACCCAAGATTTCTCGAAAATTTTTCACAGAGCCCAAATTTATCGAAAAATTTGAAAATGGCTTAATAATAAAAAACAATAATTTTTAATTAATTTCAAATGATTTTTAATGACGGAAAAAATTTTTTCGAATTTTTTTTTTCAATAATTAAAAGACTTAGAAAAATTTCTTGTCCCCGCGGGGACCCCGCGAAAATCTGTCCCCGTCCCCGTCCCCGCGAGGGTCGCCAGTCCCCGTCCCCGCGGTGACCCGTCCCCGCGGGGAATTCCGCCACCCTAGTTCAAAATTATGAAAAATAATTTTAATTTTTTAAACTTCCTAATAATTATAATAAAATCAAAAAATATTTCTAATTTTATTATTTATTTATATTTAGAAGATTTTTAGTTGAATTTAACTATCCAAATAACAAAAAAATTAGTAAAGTTTATAGGTAAAAAATTATAATCTATATTTTAAATTGAGAGAAAAAGATTTCGAAGGTACATAATTTTTATTCAACTTTTATCAGACCGGCACGAATTAGAATAAAATTTATGGACAGTTATTTTTAACTCGACGACTCTTAAATAATTATAATAATATTTAAAGTATATGATATTAATTTATCATAAAAATTTTAATAATCTAATTTTTAACATCATATAATATTATAAAAAATAAACCGCCCGTTTCTACACCGAAAGAGTCATCAAATAAGAGCATACCAGGATTTTAAAAATTTTCACACGCTTTAACTTAAATAGCTTTTCTATTTCCCTATAATTTATCAAGCTATGCCTGTTCGTCGTCTCTCATGTGTTAAGTACAAGCACATTATCGAAGGGAAATATTAATTCATTTACTACATTTAATAAAGAAAAATTCATTTACTACATTAATATGAAGAAAATATAATGACACAGAATAACACATTTGCTTTCGCTTCTATCCATAGCAATAAGGAAAATTAAGAAATAATTTTATCAAATAAATTAAATAGATCTAATTATCTAATTTAATAATTCTAATATACAAACAAAGCATTATCATAATGTATTATTGTACGATTCATTGTAATAATAAAGTTCAAATATAATTTAATGTGAATTAAATAATAAGCATTAATAAATAGAAGTATAAATAAAAATTAATTAAAAATTAATACAAAAAAAATTTATAAAACAATTTCAAAGCATTTATTCACATTATATATTATTTATTAATAATAAAATAAACTAATTATCAAAAATTTCACATCCAAATTTTTGTCTAGAAAATCCTCTATCACTTTTAAATATTATGATTCACGAGCAAAGCAATAACCAATCAATCATTCAATTGTATCTATCAATTTGTCCATCTTTGTGATCAATATAAAAACTCGTAAAAATTCATTATAATTTTAATTCAGATTATAATTATATATTACCTTAGCCATTTGGTCTTCAAGTACTTCAATCCTTGCCACGCCAAACCCAAAATTGCTATTCTATGATAAATTTTGTAATTAAACTATTTTATATAATATAAAAAAATAATTTAAGATAATAATTTATTAAATTCAGAAATAAATAATAATTTAATTTCACTTTATGATATTTTATAATCACTTTAAGATATAAAAAAATATTAATAAATAATTTTAAATCATTAAATACTATTAATAATAATATTGAAAATTTTTATCTAATTAATTTGTCATGAGGTTAATTCCATAATATGCTAAAATAATAACCAACTATTCGATGATAAATTAAACAAAAGTCAACAAAAGCCATAGAATAATCTTCCCGAATTTGATAATAAATAATTAACTATTTCCATCTCAGTTAAAGGGATAAAAATAAATTTTTAATACTAGAAATTAATAATATAATCTTTTTTAAAAGACATCTTTTTAAAATAATCTTTTTTAAAGGCAAAGACGGAATTGTCAGAGTTTTCGGATTTTGAGAGGCAAAGCCGCAACACCTGCGGGAAAGGAAGTTGTCGAACAAAAATATCAACTGCAATACCCCCTTATTGAAGCATGGCACTCAGAGCGTCTGATGTGTCTTTTAATATCATTAATAATATATATTTAAGGCATGGTCATACAAAGAATTATTATTAAATAAAAATTAAAAATATTTTTTACGGATCAATTCTTTAAAAAATACTTAAATCTTTTTACTTTAAAATTTTTATGATTAAATAATTATTTAATTAATCAAAATAAAAATTAAAAAATCTTTTTCAAATTAATATTTTTAAAATATATATGAAAGAAAATACAATAAGAATACTATTATTTTTATTAAAATATTTTATTTTCTGTTCTTTTTCATTTGTCCTTTATGCATCCAAATAAAAGTTCAGTCTAATTATTAGCAAACAATGCATCCTAAAGTCTGTTGGTCTCGAATTATCTTCAATCGTTTTGTACCAATTTGAAACCTACATAAACAATACATACATAAAACAAACTACATAAACAAACATTATATTA
>LDKF01000852.1:0-16229 GCA_001026735.1 Rotylenchulus reniformis
GGTATAATTATGAAGAGTTTATATATGGGCTTTGGTGCCAAGTGACACCAAAAGAAGTGGTACAAGGTTACGGAATGGTACTGAATAACAATGGAAAGGGAACAGACAGAAAGTGGGCTAATTAGGTGAAAAAGGGACCCCTCAAAAATACAGTGATCGAGGATTGGCGAAGAAAGTGTCGGGAGGGAAAAGCCTTAACCACGAGGGCCAGGATAGAAACCCTCCCTACAAAGAAATACAGAAGCGAGGGTAGGGAAGAGGAGCCCTTATTGATCAAACTATCCTGGAGCTTCCGCGACACCTTCTAGCGTTGATTTTTAAGTGCATATTTTTTACATATTTTAGATTCTTCGAGCATATAACATATGCCATCATATTTGGACATTTTTGGGCATATTTTGATCATATTTTGCATTTTTTAAAGGAATTAAAAATTAAGCCTAAAAAATGGTAATTTTTTGGTTTGATATTTTCAGAACAAAAGTGAACAAATTTCTTAAGATATGCTGATTTTCAAAAAAAAATTCCAGTAGCCCCTAATCGAGACCGTTGGCACCTTGAAAGCTGAAAAATATGAACTTCATTTTTTTGTCTTGAAAATGCATTAAAACAAATACCACGTTAAAAATGGCGAAATTTTTAGGCATATTTAGGGCATATTTTGGCATTTTATGGCAAATTTGGGAATATCATATCATTTTAGGGCATATTTTGGGCATATTTTGGCACTTTTTAGGCATAGTTTATGAGCATACCGTATTCTCTCTAATATAAGGGCCTCTCTAATTGAAGGGGCCCCCTGTGAGGGGGTTGAAAAATAGAAGGGGCCTCTCTAATTGAAGAGGCCCCTCTAATTGAAGAGGCCCCCGCCCCCTCTTTTTGGTGATGAGCCATTTCCTCAAAATATTTTTGAAGCCATATATTCTGCGGTCGCCTGAGCGTGGCCGAGTTGTAAGACTTTCGGAGGTCGAGTGTCCACATTGAAACGAAAAGCGCTGTTTGACCATTTTTTATCCAATCACGTTGGAACAAAGAAGCAGAAAGTGTGAGAAACAGGGAGGTTAGAGAAAATGAGTAAACGTGTGCTCATGTTATAATACTAGTAGTAGTTCGGCGCTATGCCAGTTCTTAAAAAACGGCCAAAAAAAGTGTTTATTAAAAGGAAAAAAGTAATATAAACTTTGATCATTATATTTATCTTTTCGTTCATATGTGGACATCAGACCTTTTAAAGTCGTGGAACCCAGGCCACATTCTGGCGACCGCAGAATATGAATATTTAGTTTTTTTTAACTATATAATTGTTGATCAAAAATGGATCATTTTTAAAAACAAAAATAAAATACATTTTGAAATAATTTTTAAAGAAAATTATGTTGATCCTAACAGTGGCAGAAAGATAAAACTGTTAAAATTATCTTTTTTAATCTTTTGCTAATACCCTTAAAGAATTTTCAGCCTTTGAAAAATAGAAGAGGCCTCTCTAATTGAAGGGGCCTCTCTAATAGAAGGGGCCCCTTGGAAGTAGGTTGAAACAATAGAAGGGGCCCCTTGGAAGTAGGTTGAAACAATAGAAGGGGCCCCTTCTATTAGAGAGAATACGGTATTTAGTAATTTGTTGTGCATGAAAATCCTAGTAATCCTAGTAATCTTAGTAATCCTAGTAATTATAGTAGATCTTATTAGAAATTATGAATAATGGTGAGATAAAAGCAGATTATTACTGATTTTATCTAACGAGTTATCTGGTGTCGCATATTTAAAAGGGCCACCCAAATTAAAATTAGAGTTCAAACAAGTCACGTAGTACGTACACGGACTTCATGAAGTACGTGGTGCCTTCTACTGGATTTTTGACGACACGTGCTAACGTACGTACCCCATTTTATAATTTTTTTAGTCGTTACTTCGTTATACGTGCCCCCTTGACTACTGGTACGTGAGATTAATACGTGTTTTTTTCAAATTTTGAACTCTACTTAAAATTTTTATCTTTTTTTGTTTGCTAGATGTAATTATAAAAGAAAATATACACGGAAAACCATATGTTGATTTCTGAAAATTTATGAAATATTTAAAAATTAAAATTTTTCTTAATGCCAGGATCGCCGCCTCAAAACTTTGTGGAACCTTCTAAAGCCTCGACATCTCATGGAACATCCATGGTTTCAATCAAAAAAGCATATAGGCAGAAGCATTTTGCGCCAGAAACGGTATAAAATAAATATGTTCCCATGGCTCTATTTTTTTACAAATGTCATTGTATACAAATATATTTTAATATAATTGATTAAAAAGTGGTACCTGATTCAATTCCCCCGAATATAAAAAAACAAATTGTTAATATAGTATGAAATAGGTATGTGTGCATATATATCCTTTATCCAAATGCACTAATATCTTATTATAGCTATTTTTAAAAATATAACATTGATATAAAGTTTACTATAAAAAAGTATATTGTTATAGCCTCTTCAAGCACAAATGACAACAGCGGAATACACGACGGCTTCCATACCACATACTCTGAAGCTTAAAGAACCGGAACCAGATAACACTTCACGGCAAGACAAAAAACGAAAAGCACCTATGGAACCAGCTTCAACAGCAGAATCACCAATGCAGAATCTGGATCCCGTGTTTAAAGAAAGTAAAATATTTAATTATTTATTGAAACTTACAAAGAAATTGATCAACTGGAAGGTTAAGCAGTTAAGCAGTCAAATTCAAAAATTTTTTAGAATTCGTATTTATCAAAATTTATGGGTCTGATTTTTAAAGTGCCATTTTTTCCATTTTTTTGATGTACCGAGCTGATGAGCGACCATTAAACCAGTTTTATTAATCCACTTAGGTAATTAGTTATTTTCTGAGGAACTTAGGTACTAGAGTTTTTTCGAGAAGTTTTTGGGCGTTTTTCGAGATTTTTAGAGATGCGAGATTTTTTCGATAATCTTCAATCGAGATCGATCTCGAATCCAAAGTCCGGTCCCTATTAGGTACCTGGGGGGACCGGGGCTTAAATTGTTACTGTCAAAATTAATATTGGTAGGCCATTTGTATATTTTCATTTCCCCTTTAGCCCTCTGTATCATAACTTCAGTTTTCCAATTGACATTTAGGCATTACTTGCAAAGTTTCTGTTTTTGGGACTTTAATTTTTTAAGTTGCGTGACTCAAATTCATTTTATTTTCATTGTTAATGATATTTTATTATTAAACATTGTAATTTTCTCGCAACAGGTTAATAAATGCATCGATTAATGTGCTCTTTTTGCCCTTGTATTTGTCTGAAAATTTGTTTTGGGAAAAATTACTTGATACGGGCAGTCCCGGAACTCAAAAAATAGAGTCCCAAAAGCAGCAACAATGCAAGTAGCGCCGACATTTATTTTCTTTGCTTATTGTCATTTGTGCTTGAAGAGGCTATAACAATATACTTTTTTATAGTAAACTTTATATCAATGTTATATTTTTAAAAATAGCTATAATAAGATATTAGTGCATTTGGATAAAGGATATATATGCACACATACCTATTTCATACTATATTAACAATTTGTTTTTTNCCCCCCCCCCCCCAAATTTAGCCCTCTCCGTGTACCAATTATTCCAGTGCAGTACCGACGCGATGGGCATGCAACCATCGGACCTCAACGAGGCCCTGAAGTTGTTGCATTCAGGCAAATCCCTGCAAGATCCAGGTGTTCAAGAACTTCTCGAGAAATCGATTGACCAACTTTCACACCAAAATTCGACTCACCAAATCCTGCAAATTGTGCATGATCTGATGGAATGCAGCAAGGGTGCCGCATATTTTGCGGAGAGTCTGCACAGCAAAATTGTCGAAGTGTTCGGACGCAATTTGCTAAGGCACACCAAATTCAATTTTAAAAAAATATTAAAATATAAAATTAAAAAACAAAATGTTACGGTAGGAAAAGAAGAAGCTTTATTATATATGTTCAATTTGAATTTATAGAAATTATAAATGTAGATCCCACACATAAGATAGGTTGGGATTGGGATATTTGAAGTTAGGAAAAGTGTGGACTTTTGTACGGGCCACGTTATAATTAAGCTCGAATGTAAGAGAGACTATTCCTAGAGACTATTCCTATGTCAAAAAATAGAGCAAAAAATTAACTATAAAATAAGCCCAAACTCATTTAAATTTGCCCATTATCAAAAAGTTATGGCCAAAATAAATTTTTTGGCCAAATTTGTAGTATTGTAGTATTTCAGCCATAATTACTTTCACAGAGGTCTAATTCGAACAATTTGAAGCGAAATAAAACAAAGTTTGTATTACGAAATGTCCGCAAATGTCACATAACTGTAGGAAAAGTATTTTTGTATGGATTTTCTCAATTTGCACTTTATTGCGCTTATTGAGGAATAAATCACAGTCATATGAAAAATATTTTGCTAAACAATTGCCTAAATTTAGAATTATCATTAATTTTTCCAAATTTTAAGTGCATTTTTCTCCGTATACATAGGGGAAATAAAGAACATAGGTATTCAAATAAGATCTGAAATATGTCTCTATACACTTATTCTATAGCCACGGTCTATCAGTGAAATATTCTAAATAATAAATCTATGCTTTTAGCCGATTTTGAATTTCAGTCGAAAATGAATCGTGGCCAAACATCTGCTGAACAGCACATCAAAAAATAAACTTGAGAGATCGAAAACATTCTGAAAATTATAAAACATTTTGTTCATCTGAACATGGTCAAAACATCATCCGACCATTTTTATCGGTGATTTGATGTTCGGATGATGTTTTAATCATGTTCAGATGAACAAAATGTGTTGAAACATTTAAAAATTAATGTAATACCATACCATCAACCTAAAGCTCTAGATCTTAAGTTGTTGAGTTAAACCTAAAAAGTGTCAATATTTGACAAATGTTTGGCACCCAGATGCAGTTTCTTCTGAAAATTCAGAATCGCCTGCAACATATACAGTATAATTCGATTTATGATTACAGAATCCTGGCTCCACAAACAGAACTGAGGAAGAAAGGGGCAATGCCATACGATGAGCTTATCAAGCAGGAATTGAGCAAAATGCCGGATCACTCAGTGGATGGCAAGTTGCCGTTTGCGGTCGAGAAATATGCGGTTGTGCTGTTTTTCTATGCACGTTTCTACAGAAGGATGTCTACGTTTCTGGAAGCGCCTTATCTGGGCACTCAACTGGTATGCAATGCATCAACTCTGAAAAAGCAACGATAATTTATCCATTTAATTTTTTAAATCAATTTATAGCTAATTTTTAGTTAAAAGACCATTCATTATTAAAAAAATCAATTTTAGAAAATTTTCTCTGCAATTTGAAAAAAATATTATAAAAATCGAGCATATTTCAAGTTATAATTAAGGACACGGTTTATAATGAATGGTCTTTTAACTAAAAATTAGCTATATATTGATTAAAAAAATGCAAATGCATATTTGTTGCGGAGACAGAACAGCCGAAAATCATGTAAAACACATTTTTACTATGATTTAAACTGCATATCTATTTTACATATTTCGCAGTTTTAGAGAATATTCCGCATATTTTGGGTTTTTGGGATATTTTTTAGATGTTGACCAAAAATTTGTTTATAAGAAAAATGGTAAAAGTGCCATTTCGATAATCATGCATATAAATTTTATGCATATAAATCACATCCCTAGTTATAATTATAAGCTAGTTTGGTTCAAAGTGACGGTTTTTAGCATACATATTTTATAACTATAAAATATTAAATATTTTGCTGTTATATTTTGAATTATGAACTTTTTGATCACTTTTCCATATTTTTGGTTAATATAAATTTTTATAGAATTGTCTAATTTTTTAATTAATTAATTAATTACAAATTTTGATGTGAATTTACAGTATGTGAAAATGGACAAGAGGAGGGCGCTGCTGTTTGGTATGCGCGGAATGATGAAACTTTTCATTAGGGAACTTCACAATTGCCTGAATATGGAGGACAATGAACAAGAAAAAATTGTATGTACATATTTTATTTTTTTATATTTATTTTTTTATTAAATTATTTTTTTATTATCTAAAAATATACAAAACATTTATTTTCCAAGTTTGAAAAATCTTTTTAATCTATCCGAATGCATTAAAAATGATGTATTTTTGTATGAATTTCTTAAATATAAAAAAGTAAAAAAACTAAAAATTGCAACTTATTAATTGCGGATAATAGATCTAATAAACAGGTTTATACCAAAAAAATCTGTAAAACATTTTGAGTTCACCAAACTATTGGACATGGGCCATCAGGATGCGGCGAAAGAGGTGTTGCAATTGGTCACATTGGCCCTACAGAAGAACTTCAAATCTATGATTGGTTTGGAGTTTTTCACAACTAAGGAGCAATATGTCACGGTTTTCGACAACCTAAGGTCATAATATGTGAATATATTCTTATCATATTAAAAAAATTTATTTATGATCTTTAATAATGGGGCATGCCAACTTTTGCGGCCCTTCGCTATAACTCGATTCAAATGAGAGCTAGAAAAATGAATTCGATGTCAAAAAACAGAGCAAAAAATTGGCTATAAAATGAGCCAAAAGTCCACCCGAATTGTTCTACTCTGAAAAAGTTATGGCCAAATGCTGTAAATTTGGCCATAACTTTTTTCACAGCAAACTAATAATGCGAGCAGTCTTATTAGATCATTTTTTTTCTATTTTTTGCTCTATTTTTTTGACAAACTGTTTTTCTCTAGGCTTGATTTGAACCGAATTATAGCGCGAGTTGCAAATCAATAATGGTAAGCTGTAGACCATGCTCTTGTGTACTTAATCTTGGGTTTATTATAATGTCCAAAATAACAGGAGAGCAAATATGGCGTGCCTAGTGCTTTTGGAGAAAAAACTTGATCAACTCAACAAGCCTATAGCAAACTTGGTGGCCATCGATCAGGACCCAACAAAGTGGGAAAACTTTATAAAAATAAGTATTATTATGGACTAAAAATCTGTAAAATTGTTCGATTTTAAAGCAGAATTAAAAACTTTAAAAAGTAGTCCCTTTGAGAAAACATTAAATTATGAAATTTTTTTTTAAATTCCATTATTTAAAAATTTGCACATAACAATCTCTGATTGAAACACGAAATTCTTCTTTGTTGAAAAATTAAGTTCAATTTTTTTTTCCAACAATCAGTTTTTAAAAAGAAATAAAAAACTGAGATGGGGTTGGCCCAGAGATGCCCATGTCCGGATGTGTGATCCCGGTTCCCTTGCCCTTGGCCCGATCAGTTCGTCGAGATTGGATAAATACAGCTTTATCCGGGCAAGAATTAGGGGACAAAGGGACTGAATTGGGGGTAGACAATGTTGGGGACAAAGGGTGACACTTAAATAGATCGCCGGGGGCAAAAAGGGACAATTGGCGGGGGTGGGATGATGGCCAATTGGTGTGAGAGATGAACAAATGTGAGGAGAGTGATCAGAGAGTAATAGAGAGTGAAAATAGTATAGAGTAAGGGTGAATGCATCTCACTCCACTACCCTACCGAAGGGACGTCCGCGTCCCTTCGGAGAGGCCATGGGCGAGGAGATTAGAGACAAGAAGACATTTGTGTGTGGGATTTGAATGGGATGATGGGTGATAGGGAGAGGAGGGGCAAACATCGATTGAGTGGGGGATAGGATGGTCATCCTACACATTCATTCATTCTCATTCTGTGTGAATGTGGGCATTCATTCGGAGGAGGAGAGAATAATAATTATTTTTTTTTTTTTTGTTCAAAAGCGTGTTATATATTTTTGATTGAAATGTTTATTAATTGTTTCCCCTTATTAAATATTTTAGAAGTTGTATATATTGTTGCAGTCGTCCGTTGTGTTCCCGCTTCCCTTTGTACAGTCACAACTTCTCGCCCCCCTCTGCACTGCTTCAACTTCTGCTGCTCCCCAGTGCCTGTCCTGCTCCAACTTCTTCGTCTTCTGCTCTCCAGTGCTTGTCCTGCTCCAACTTCTTCGTCTTCTGCTCTCCAGTGCTTGTCCTGCTCCAACTTCTTCCTGCTTGTTGTCTGTACTGCTCCAACTTCTCGTCCTCTGCTCTCCCGTGCCTGTACTACTCCAACTTCTTCTCTCCAATGCTTGCACAGCTCCAACTTCTGCTCTCCTCCTCGGATGGTTCAGTAAGTCGTTGTTGTTGGTAGTTAGTTGTTTAAGGGGGAATTTTTGGGACCAAAAATAACACGCAAATGAACATTTTTTGAGACAATTTTTAAACTGATTAATTAAGGAAGGCTTAAATAATATGAAAAAGATTGGATACTGAAGAAAAGATAGTCAGTTAAGGAATACTTATGAATTTTGTTAGTAAAGATAGTATTTTATAATTTTTTTTTTGTTATTTTCGGATTTTTAGTCGCTCGGCCGGTCTCATGTGCCATCGTGTGCTCTGTCCTGCTTGTGCTGCCCGTCAACGTGTGCTCGGCCCTGCCTGTGCGTGCGCGACCCCTGTGCTCAGCTCCTCTGCTGGTGTTGCCCTGTGTCCACTCGTCCATGGTGGGTCCATGTTGGGTTTCATCCCGGGTTGTTCGGCATCCTCTCTCCTATCCTCTCTCTGTCCTTTTGGTCCCTCTTTCTTCCTCTTCTTTTCTTTCTCCTTTTCTTTTGCTTCCTCATCTCCTCTTCCTTCATACTCCCTCCGTCCTTTCCCATTCTTCTTCTTCCGTCCTTTTCCGTTCTTTTTCTTCCGTCCTTTCTCGTTCTTCTTCTTCCTTCCTTTCCCATTCTTCTTCTTCCGTCCTTTCTCGTTCTTCTTCTTCCTTCCTTTCCCATTCTTCTTCTTCCGTCCTTTCCTTCTCTTTTCACTTCCTCCACTTACTTCCCTCTCTTTTCCTCCTCCTCTTCTTCCTTTTTCTTCTTCTCCTTTTGCCTCTCCATATTCCGTACTTTGTTCCCCCGCTTCTTCATCCTCTTCCTGCTCTCCTTGCCTTCCTTGTCTTCCCTCTCCGTCGCCCTGACGAGTGGGTTTTCCGGGCGCTCCTATCGCATCTTGGCGGTACTTTCTCCGTTTCTTCTCCTCATCCTCTTCCTCCTCGTCTCCGTCCCTCTTTCTAAACGTCTTTAGCCACCCCCAGCGCTCCTTTTCCAGACGCTTCTTCTTTATCTCCAGGTCGATTAGCACTCCCAATCCGCTCTTTTTTTCCACAAATTCGATTCCTCCTCCTCGTTCTTCCGCGTCCCACTCCTCCGTCGCTTTCGCCAACAGTGCGATCCCAAGAATAGTCCGTTCTACTTTTCGTAATTCGAACCTCTCCACGCTTCCAAAAAGCGTCCCGCNCGTATCTCCCTTCTTAATACTTCATTGGCTTCATCCCATCCATATTCCCAGAATTGTGTTGTTCCTTCCGGTCCTAGCCTCCATTGCCATCGCTCCGCCAGATCGGAGAGAATGGATCTTCCCAAAATGATGTGAGGTAAATCGTCCGTATAAAATTTTGTCCAATCTCTTTTTCCGCTCTTCATCAGTACATACTGGATTCTCCCCTCAGTATTCGCCCCATCCTTTTCTTCCTTTATCACCCAATCCTCCTGTACCATGTTCCGTGGTATCAGCGAGCCTAGTGGGACTCTTCCTCCCAATCGGCCGCATCTTGTCATGGCCCATTGTTCCGCGCCATTTACTCGGATCCATGTTAGCTGATCCAATTCTTCTTCCTCTTCCTTCTCTTCCGATCTCTGCCGCATTCCTATTGTGCTTATGAATGCCACTCTTCTCTCTTCGATATCTTCTTTTCCTTCCTCTTGTCCATTGTGCTCTTCTTCGCTCTCCTCCTCCTTTTCCAAATTACGGTCATCCATCTTCTTTTGACTTTTCCGCGTATCCTTTGGCTCTTCTTCCTCCGACTTCTCTTCCTCGGACTCTTCAATATTGGGATCATCCCAGAACTTCTCCAAAGGTTCATCGGATGTCCTCAGTGGCAACAGGCATTGTTGATGAAAATGCTTGCACTTGGACATGTGTACGCGGTACACTCGCTCACTTCCATCCACCCCTCTCAGCAATAAATTTGCATTCTTTTCATCAACTGCCACGACCCGAAATGGTCCTATCCATTTCTTCCGAAATTTATCCGTGTCTCTTCCTTCATTAGCCTTCAAGACCAGTTGCCCAAGCTTGAACTCTCTTTCTTCCGCCCTTCTCTGCTTATCATCCCTCGCTTTATATTCCTGCTGCGCTCTTTCTATTCCTTCTTTTACTCCTCTCCAAGCGATGTTGGCAGCTTTCATCATTGTCTGCGTATAGTGTGACATGTCTCCTGTTACTGTAGTCGGTCCAGTCGCTGGTAGTTTCAGCAAGTTGTCGGAAGGTAGTCGTACTTCTCTCAAGTACAGCACTGAGAAGGGTGAAAATGGTTTCGTTGATGTTGTTATTGCTGTGTTGTAGGCAAAAACTGCGAAGTCTAGTGCAGAGTCCCACTCGACATTCTCGATTTTCGTAGCAATTATATTTCCGATGATCTTATTCAACACTTCTACTTGACCATTCGCCTGCTGATGATAGCTCGTTGTTGTTCGATGGGTAAAGGCGAAAATTGTAGAAATTTCTTGAAACAATTCTGCCACAAATTGCCTTCCTTGGTCTGTGATGACCTCGTTTGGTACCCCATGCTTCAGCAACACATCTTTTACGAAATCTCTCGCGACTGTTGCGGCATCCTGGCGGGGTAGCGCACTGGCCACGGCCCATTTTGTGAAAGCATCCACACTCATCAGTACATACTTATTCCCTCGTGTGGTCTCCTTCAAAGGGCCTATCAAGTCCACATGGACTCTCTTCCATGGACCTGATGGTGCTTCAATGGGCTGTACTGGTGTTGCTTTTTTGTCGCCTGCATAAATCTTTCTCTTTTGGCACATTTCGCATGCTTTGGCCATTTCTTCAACATCTTCTTTCATTCCTTCCCAAAACATTCTTTTCTTCATTTTGTTCCAAGTCTTCTCTCCACTCAAATGGCCTCCCTGCATCATATGCTCATGCTCTTCTTTAAACAGGCGCTCCCTCAATTCGTAGGGTATGACCAGTCGGGGCACTTCATCTCTCGTATAGTGCACTGCCCCCTCAATCAAATCGTAATCCTTTGCCAAATTCTCAATCTTCTTCCTCTCCTTCTGATCTTCTGGCCATTTATCCCATTTCTTGGCTCTGTATAGAGCGGCTAACAGCTTCACCTTCTTTTGTTTTGCTCTCACTTCGGCCAAATCCGTCTTCAATGGACAGCTGTCCATGATCTTCCTCAATTCATCCAATTCTTCCATCCGTATTCGATTGATTTGACTCATTCCTCTGGGGTCCTCTTCTCTTCTCTCTTCATTTGGCTTCCCCTCGCCCCCTTCCTCTCTCAACTTTTTACTGAAGTCCAAATATCTTGACATGTAGTCACACAATCGATTGCTTCTTCCACTTCTATGTCTTATATCTATTCCCATGCTTTGCACTGACATCTGATATTTCAACAAAGTTCCTCGCAACCCTGCTCTATTAGCCTTCATCATTGCGCATAACGTAGAGTTGTCAGTCCAAACCACTGTGTTTTTCGCACCCGCTATGTAGGGCTNAGAAAAAATTGTATGTACATATTTTATTTTTTTATATTTATTTTTTTATTAAATTATTTTTTTATTATCTAAAAATATACAAAACATTTATTTTCCAAGTTTGAAAAATCTTTTTAATCTATCCGAATGCATTAAAACTGATGTATTTTTGTATGAATTTCTTAAATATAAAAAAGTAAAAGACTAAAAATTGCAACTTATTAATTGCGGATAATAGATCTAATAAACAGGTTTATACCAAAAAATCTGTAAAACATTTTGAGTTCACCAAACTATTGGACATGGGCCATCAGGATGCGGCGAAAGAGGTGTTGCAATTGGTCACATTGGCCCTACAGAAGAACTTCAAATCTATGATTGGTTTGGAGTTTTTCACAACTAAGGAGCAATATGTCACGGTTTTCGACAACCTAAGGTCATAAATATGTGAATATATTCTTATTATATTAAAAAAATTTATTTATGATCTTTAATAATGGGGTATGCCAACTTTTGCGGCCCTTCGCTATAACTCGATTCAAATGAGAGCTAGAAAAAGAATTCGATGTCAAAAAACAGAGCAAAAAATTGGCTATAAAATGAGCCAAAAGTCCACCCGAATTGTTCTACTCTGAAAAAGTTATGGCCAAATGCTGTAAATTTGGCCATAACTTTTTTTCACAGCAAACTAATAATGCGAGCAGTCTTATTAGATCATTTTTTTGCTATTTTTTGCTCTATTTTTTTGACAAACTGTTTTTCTTGATTTGAACCGAATTATAGCGCGAGTTGCAAACATAATGGTAAGCTGTAGACCATGCTCTTGTGTATTTAAATCTTGGGTTTATTATAATGTCAAAAATAACAGGAGAGCAAATGTGGCGTGCCTAGTGGTTTTGGAGAAAAACCTTGATCAACTCAACAAGCCCATAGCCAACTTGGTGGCCATCGAGCAGGACATAACAAAGTGGGAAAATATTATAAAAATAAGTATTATTATGGACTAAAAATCTGTAAAATTGAAAAAAAAATCTGTAAAATTTAAAGCATATTTAAAAACTCACTGCATGTGGAAAACAATCAATTTTGAAATTTTCTTAAAAACATTGCCATTATTTTTATTTGAATTGTAGAAAAAATGTGTCAAACAATAATAGATCAAAAATCAGGAGAAATCTTAAAAATTTGCAAATAATCTCTGAATGAACTCGAAATTCTTCTTTGTTGAAAAATTAATTTGAAATGAAATGAAATTGAAAACTAGCTAACTTATAAGTTCATTAAAATACATTATGTCAAATTAATTGTATTAAGTATTGTTATTTTTCAGTCCATATTTTAAGATTTTAATCATTTATAAATTCCCGTTTAAAACCTTCTAGCATTTTAAATAATAAAAAATAAATAAAATTCAAAAAATTAAGCCTTGGCATGGCGCTCTCTTATAACGGCATGCTCCTGGAATTGATGGCCAGTCATAAGGCCAAATATGCCAGGGAGGAACCAGAGCAGCAAAATGAGGCAACAACATCCCAACAAAAAGTGCCAAAATTATTTGATCCGGACATTACGCCGCTGGAGATAGGTGAACTAATGAAATAGGGTCTTATTAGCTAGTGATCGACCAAGTACAATAGTACGTACACGAACTTCATGAAGTACGTGATGCGTTCCACTGGTTTTTTACTACACGTGCTAATTCACATACCGTACTTTCTACGTTGTGCGTGTAATAATCGATTACGGTACGTGACATTTGTACGTGTTTTCTCAAAGGTCGATCTCTAATCTTATTTATATGGTGCTGGGTCGTTTTGCAAAAAATATCAAAACCCAATATATTCTCCAAAAACTTTTTTGTTAGACCCGTTAGACCAAAAGTATAAAAAGAAAAATTGTGTAGAATTTTATTCTCTATCTGCTGATATTTTTAGTTTTTCGAAATTCGAACAAAAAGTTCGAAATTTATGGAAAATATCGAAAAAGAGGGTATTTCACGAAAATTTCGAACTTTTTGTTCGAATTTCGAAAATTAAAAATACCAGCAGATAGAGAATAAAATTCTACACAATTTTGCTTTTTATACTTTTGGTCTAATGGGTCTAATAAAAAAGTTTTTGGAGAAGGTATTGAGTTTTGATATTTTTTGCAAAACGACATATCACCGTTTATACCGTATTCTCTCTAATATAAGGCCTAGGCCTTATATTTTTCGATCACCTTCGAAAGGGGGCCTTATATTAGAGAGGGACCTTATAATAGAGAGAGGCCTTATATTTTTCAAAGATGTATTTTCGAAAAATTAATTCATTATTCAATTGATTTCGATTCAAGAAATTAATTTTTTCCGAGAATTTTCAGAATTTTCCCCGGAGAAAATTTTTTGAGTTGAAATCAATGTTGTCCTGATCCACCAAATTATGATTTGATCCCTGATCTGAGCTAAAAATGCAAATTTTGACATCATTTTTCTGGAAAATTGGAAAATTTCTTAATTCCTTAAAATTACCAACTTTCTTAAGAAAACATGCCTAATCAAATAAAAAAGAAGGGACAATTTTTTGCTCATCTCTATCCCGAAATCTCTCCCTGAACCAGACCACTACTTTTGAATAATTAAATTGATCACTTACTCCAATATCTATTTGCGAAAATGAATGATATTTATATATTTTTTGAAATATATTTCATTTTATAAGCCTTTTTTGGAAATTGCCTCATTTTTCAAGCGGGAAATTTCATTTGGATCATTTTTTGGTGCTACGATGATCTGATACTGATCCCGAGGGTCGGATCAGCTCACAAGTCAGTCAGATCATTTTTGATGATCCAGCTACCTGGATCAGGATCAGATCATCTCTGAGAGTTGGATCATGGACAACACTGGTTGAAATACCGTTCTTCATTATCTATATATTATTTTAATTTCAAATGTTAGGTATTTTCAAATTCAATTCGCTTTGGGTTAATATATGGTCACTCTCATAAATAGGGCCTTATATTAGAGAGGGGCCTTATAATGTAGAGAGGCCTTATATTTTTCGAACACCTTCGAAGGGGAGCCTTATATTAGAGAGGGGCCTTATAATAGAGAGAGGCCTTATATTAGAGAGAATACGGTATGTATGTATATACAGGGTGGAAACAACATTAGATTCCCGGGATACAAATACAACCGTATAATGGAAAAAATGAATTTTTTTACCCAATTTCACAAATTTTTGATATTTTATATTTTTATTACATATTTTGCGGTGAATATTTTATGTGTAACTTTAGCGAATAAATCTGCATTCTGGTTATTAATCTAGGTATCCCATCGTGGTTTTTCACGACAGAAAGTAAATTATAAATCTCTTAAAAATTAACCAAATAAAAGCTTTAGCCAAAAAATTTTGAAAATATATTTTGGAATGGCTGTTTTGCAATATTATACTCTACTTAATGAAAATTAATCACGACAATCGTTTCAAAAATTTTCAACAAACTGGATTTCAAAAAATCCTAAATATCTATTGAAAATAGAATCTAGATATATGCAGATCCAATTTTATTTTGGGGTGAAATATAAAAAATGAAAAAAATAAGAAGAAATCCATCAAATATATATTTTTAGACATTTGGCAATATTTGGAGAAAAATGGCCAACAAATTTCCATAAAAACGCCGCAAGTGATCAGAAAGTTGGATTTGTTGTCCGAGTTTTATGGCACTTTGTTGGCCTTAATGGACCCGAAGTTGGAGCCATTGTTTGCGGACACGAAAAATTTCAAGGAAGATTGGGAGTTGGTGGGTGTACAAAATGAGAATAAAAATGATCAAAAATAAAGGGTTTTTGGTGCCTTCTCCAAATTGGACATTCAAAATGGGGGGTAAGATCAAAAGAAATTGCACCAAAATTAGGGGAGGGGTATGGAACAAAAACCAGTATGAATTTATTATCAAACATTTATAAGCTTGGCAGAAAACTTTTTTAATGCATGCTAGCCCAAATGCAAAAGTAAAGCTTTTTCAGAATTTTATTCTTTATCTTTTGGTACTTTTAACTTTTCGAATTCGATAAAAGTTCAAAATTTTTGTAAAAAAACCCTATTTTCCGATATTTTCGAAAATTTCGAAATTTTAACTTAATTTTTTTTTAGAAATTTTTTTTTTAATTTTAAAAATTAAAAATACCAAAGACAAAGCATAAAAATTCTGCTGCTTTGTTTCGGCCTAGCAAGCTTGAAAAAAAAACTATTCGATCAGAGTGGCCCGTGTGACATTTTTTAACGTATTAGCACCGGAAATAACACCGTTATAAAAGTATTGGATCATTTAGTTGTGAAATGACCCAAATTGTGGCCGAAAGAGGGTAGAATCAAAATCAAAAAATCACCCGGAAAAATAAAAAATATTAACTTTAAAATTTCCAATTTTTCAAAGGTGAAAAACTTTTTGCTCGACATCAAGGATCAATTAAACCAGGCATTGAGGCTGTGGAAGTACCGGGACCCAAAAGAGTCATTCGAAATGTTTAAGAGCGACTTTTTGATGGAGACTAAGTGTGGGCTCAGATGGCGAACTTGATGACTAAGGACGAAAATTCGATAAAATGATTTTAAAGAAAATAATTTAATTCTTTGTTTTCAATTGTAAAT
>LDKF01000852.1:18920-46736 GCA_001026735.1 Rotylenchulus reniformis
TCCTTAAATTTTGTTTTTTTTTTAAATTCTAAAAATGATAAAATTGGAAATTGTATTCGATTATATGGTCAAGAAATGAGTACGAAATAGAAGAAAAATACTATGCCAAGAGAGCCTTGAAAGGAAAAAAATAAAAAAATTAAAAGAATTGAAGAGAGACACAAAGGAATTTAGCTTCCAACTCATAGCTTCTAAGCTTCCAACTCTCAAATGCCTAATAAAAGGATATCAAGCATAAAATTTAGATTTTGGGTCGAAAAAAAGACACCCTTTAAAATTCTAAAATACCAAATAAAATTTTTTATTGAACAATCTTATATAATTTCAGAGGCAACGATTTGTTCTGATAATTTTCAAGAAAATCCATTGTATGGCGTGCCGGTAGTCCCGACAGGGGTCGCCGGAGAAAATTTTGAAAATCTACTCTTTTTCCCTTAAGAAAAATTTTCTAAAATCCAAAAAGGACAAATCTTTAAAAAAAGGATGTTTGGGAGCTCTGATCTAGATGGTCAAAAAATTCGACCACAATTTCGAATTTAACAAATTCAATGAAATATATTTTAGACGGAATATAATGGTCAAAATAATAAATATGTCTACCTAAATAGTCTTTCAGTTATTGATATGTAATTCGAAACAGTGCTTTGCTGACCGGGTTTCGGTCAGTGACCGGTCATGTGACCACTGACCTGACCACTGACCTGACCTGACCTGACCGGGCTCCCGGTCAGGTCAGTGGTCATTTCGTGACCGGGTGGCCTGGTCACTGACCGGTCACTGACCGCACCCCTAAGGATAGCATTTTTGCCGAAAATTTTGAAATTTTTAGAGAAAATTTTGAATTATAATGGTGAAATTTCCTTTGAAAATACCTTTTTTCGCTGTTAAAAAATGAAAATTCTCCAAACTACCATTCACCATTTTTAATTTTCTACTATTCTTTTAATCAACTTAATTAATTCTCTTCAGTTCAATTCGGCAGCCCCTATCGAGGCCGCAACACCCTCTTAATACCTGTGATGATTTTTAAGTGAATTAAAAAAGGTTTAAAAAGTTCTCGAGTCTCGAGACCAACATCGGTCTCGGTCTCAGTTCTCGAATCTTTGAGAAATTGAGCCTCATCACTATTTTCACAATCACAATAACTTTTCACAAACATCATTCGCCATTTCAAACATGAATTCGAATTCTGCACTCGATCGAATTCTCTTGATCACTTATTATTGGATTAATTTGATCATTTTTTAAACATTTCATATGAATCAAAGAAATTTTTGCGATTTTTTTGAACCGACTCTATTTTTATTGGAGGTCAGATGACCGGTCATATGACCGGGTCACATGACCGTGACCGGAGAGTCGGTCAGGTCACTTTTTGAATGACCTGACCTGACCGGACTCCCGGTCAGGTCAGTGGTCATTTAATGACCGGAAAAAGGTCGGTCAGCAAAGCACTGATTCGAAACTTGCCCTAAAACATTGCATCCGAACAATTCCGTTGCTTGATCACGTATCCCCTTGAAAATGTTTTGGAAAATTTCGTTCCGTCCCATGGTGATCATCATCAGCGGGATGATCTGCAGGAGTCTGTTCTTGGAGCTGTGCTCTTGAAGTTTTTTGATCGTCAATTCGTGCAGATCACTGATCGGCTTATCACTAAGTATTATAACTTTTCGAATGGCTTAATACTATTTTAGTATATTATATACCCTATAAATCCGCCGCCACTCAAATGTGCCATTGCTCGATCCACCATGCTCTGCGAAACACCGGATGCCATCACACTTAGCCCGAAGAGATTGCCAATATCATTCACTAAATGGTATATGAGTATATATAAGAATATTATGCCATAAATAAAATGTAAATAGATAATCCAACAATGAATAAAACAAAAAGCCTAATTTAATAAATTATAAAATCGAGCAAGGTTTATATTAAATAATTTTCTTTCTATTATATATTCAAATGGTGATTTTAAATTGTTTAAAGAGGTTTAGTAGTAATTTAGATGCCTAAAATAATCTGATCATATCAGATTTAAATTGCATAGTTTAACTTGACAAAATGTCTTTTGGATATATGATATAATGTGCAGAGTTATTAAAATGGATAAAAGGGATAGTCCATTTTTAAATAGAGGTTAATAAATAATTGTACTATATAGTAAAAAAGACAAAGATCATTATGTATTCTATTAAATTTTGAATCAATTTTGCAATAGTTTTTTTTATCTAAAATAATCCAATGGAATGCATAATTAGATTTTTTAATTTCTAAACTGTACCGTATCCACATAATACTTCAGAAGTACTACTTTTTCTGACTGTTTCAGGCGCTTTCCCTTTGTCAGACCCGTCAACATACTTCTCCACTATTATGACATCACTACTGTTTTGCGAGTGTGGCGACTGTAATGACAGATGTTGCACCCGTCTTAATGGAGTGTCTACTGTAGTAATAGTTCTAGATACTGTAAGATATTCATCAGTGAAGTCCCGTTGTCGTGCTGAGGATTCTGCAGGGCTTGGTTGTACTTGTACAGCAGGATTCACAGTATGAGTCTGTTGTACTCTCGATGGCAATTGTACAGTAAGTTGATGTTCCACTTGTCCTCTCTGACGTTTCCGTCTATCCATCAAATTGCTCCCACCCTCTATTGTCATAGGTGGATCAGCTTCTACCGTAGTATTATGCCCTGTAGCTGAACTTGTTACCGGTACTGTATAACTTCTCGGACTTCCGGATACCGATGAGGGTCTTGGTAAAGGGATGGCTTCCGGTATTGATCGTCCAGTTGATTCGAATGTATTACTTCTTGAATATTTCCTTGATAGCGGATCTGTCGTATACGGCACCCTGTGTGCTCTCGAGTGGGAAACTGTTTGAGTTACAGGTGCATTATACTTAGTACCAGATACAGTATGCCATGCACGACTCGTTTCCGGTATGGCATTGATTGTTGACGGCACTTGCGATATCGTATATCCCGGTGGGGAATCATTTGAGATTCCAGCAGGTATCATATTATTCATGGTAAACGGATCAGTCGAGGATGTTTCTGGTACAAAATGCCGTGATGAGGGCCTTTCAGATGTAGTATTATGTCTTGCCATTCCGGGCATTGACATGTTGTCATACTGTGAGTTTCCGGCTACCGTATACACTGTAGGTGCTTTTCCTGATGTGTTGTTATGCCTTGCCATTCCGGACATTGTCAAGTTGTTGTAATGAGTGTTTCCCGCTACCGTCCCGCTACCGCTACCTGTAGGTGCTACCCCCAATGTGTTGTTATGCTTTGCCATTCCGGCCATTGACATGTTGTCATACTGCATGTTTCCGGTTACCTTTTGCTGATTGGGTGATGTATCTGCTACCGTATATTCTGCCGGTGCTTTTCCCGATGCGGTGTTATGCCTTGCCATTCCGGGCCTTGTCATGTTGTTGTACTGCGTGTTTCCGGCTACTGTATGCTGATTGGATGGGGTTTCTGCTATCGTATGTCCTGCCGAATATGTCTCGCCCAATGTGGACATAGATGAAGATGCTTGTAGCATGGCCAAATACCCATTTGGCTGTGTATTTATCATCGAATACCATGCTGATGAGGAACTAGGTTCTGTTACCGTATTCCTTGTTGATGGTGGTCTCTCTATCGTATGTAATGTTGTAGATGGTTCCGCTACAGTATGCCCTGTTCCCGGTATTTCTGATACTGTATACTCTAATGGATAACCAGTTGACAAAAGTGTTTCTGGAATGCTTTGTTGTGAAAGAGTTGAGGCATCAGAAGATTTTGATAAAATCTCTTGCCAATTACGCAATTCCAAGGAAGAATCTGAGAATTTGAGATTTTACAGATGAGGAATATTTTTTATTTTCATTTTTCAAAAAATTGAATCAAAGTTATTGTAAAAAATTAAAAAAAGAATTTTTTAAAAATAATTTACGTGATTTTATTTTTTAACTCATCTATCAAAAAATATTAAAAATAAATAATGGCAAAATTATATTTGAAAATTTTTATTATAAAAAGATGCTTACTCTTCTACCACACTGTGGGAGTTTTTTTTTCATAATTTTTGCTCATCTATCACAAATTTCCAATTTACAAAATATAAATTTAAATTTTTTATTTGAAATACAGGAATTTTTTTTATTTTTTGTTCAAATTTTTCTTTCAAAAATTCAATTTTTTTTTCTTTTTTTTTTTTTNTTTAATCTCTTTTCTCTAGTTTACATAATAATAAAGTAAAAAATCACTATTAATTCCTTCTTTCGGAAAAAGTTTTTTAAATGAAGGCACAGAAGTGATGTTTTCATTATTTTATATTTTTGAATTATATAACTCAGAAAAGATTTTTAAATAAAATTTTTATGAAGGGATAGCATAAGAATTTGAAAATAAACTTTGGACCGGATTCAATAATTCATTCATTTTTATTATTACATTAGATGGTTGATTAAAACATATTTTATATAAATCATTTTTGTGTATGCTCAAGGAAATGGTACAGTGACGACGGGTGATTTCCGTCTGGTTAACCATTTTTAATCAATTTTTTTTCGTCATTGAGGTTGATGAATCATTTTTAATTAATTGTTAAAAAATGTATTTTGTTTTGTACAATATTTCTATTTTTTTCAGATAAAAAAATATTGAAATAATTTTTTTACCAATTTATGAAATAAGTCTGGAAAAAAGTTGCACCTTATCCTCTCTGATTTTGGGAAGAATTTTTTTCTTGACTTGAAAAAATTAAACTTCAATTTAATTTAAATAACTGATAATAACTAAAAAGACAAATTTTTAATTTTAATTTTTTAGCAATTATTCCCAAATGTTTTTTGTATTTTAGAAAAGGAAAACTTATCGAAAAGTAGGATATATCCTAAATTATTGTGATAATTTTCTATATCTGGAAAATGATGGATTTATTTATACAAATATTTAACTGGAAGAATTGCATTTTAGATGCCAAAAACAAATTTTGTAAAACCACTAAATAAGTACAAAATTTCACATTTCTCGCCGGAAACCAACAACATGCAAATTAATTATTTATTTCCCCGTAGACGTAATAATGACACGTGTGATTAGGAATTTGTATCGATAAATAATTAATTTATTCAATTTCAGCAAATATTTGGAGATTGATTTTTTATTGGTATCTTTATTGATCTGGATCCTTCTATAAAGTTTATTATTAATTATCCAAAAAAATCTCTAATTTACCTTTTTATCAAAAATTCATCTTATTTGCGTTTTTTAGGGTTGTGGATGGAATTTTCACTGAAAACGGTGGGGGTCGATTCATTGCCGTCGATTCATTTCCGCCGATTCATTGCCCGTTGTTCTAGGGTCTTTTCATCGCCCATTTTTCCAGGCCAAAAATATATTTTTTTAAAGAGCCTATAGAGGCCGTGAAAATTTTAAAATTTTAGGCCTGCGAAAATTTTAAAAAATCTTAGGCCTTTGAAAATTTTTAGAAAATGCGAGATTTGTATAGGCCTCTGAAAATTTTTTACACTGTGAAAATTTTTGAAATCTATGACCTGTGCGAAAAAAAATTACAATTGGGAGATGAAACAATCCTATAACAACGGACAATGAATTGACGCCCGCAATGAATCGGCAGCAATGAAACAGCGCCAATGATTCGGTGGCCAATGAATCTACTCAGTCCGTAAAGAAAATCCATTTATTTATAATTCAAAATTTATATATTTTTCATGGTGGTTGCCAAATATATTTCTATATAATGTGACCTTATTTTGCTACAATTATTTCCTATCAATTCTCCTGCTAATAAGCATATTGCTAGCAGAATCCAATGAACAAAAACTCCCAAAAGGGACCTTATTTATTATTAAAATTTGGTTCTAACATCCACATCTTTTGTATGAATTATTCAATTTGATATGCATTTTACATTAATATATATAAAGTTGATACACAAAATGCAATAATTTATGTACCTATATAAATTCAAAAAGATAATAATTAATTGATTTTCATAACAAAACAGAAAATATGACCTCCATTATATGCAAAAAATAATCTCTTAAATTTAAAGAACTTTTTACAAATTTATTCATTAAATTTTCTGAGGTGGCATGTGAATATCTTTAAAAAATATTGCGCATTGCTACTGATGAGCTTTCATTTAATTATTTAAAAAAAATTAAAATCCTAATTAAAATGGACCTATAAACTATAAAAGTTCAAAAAAAGCCCATATAAAAATGTTTTAGAGGATAGGCATCTATTCCACCCTCTCTGATGTACATTATAATTTCAAAGAAAATCAATTATAATACATAACAAATTTACAATTTTCTTGGTTATAAAATAAATAAATTCTTATAATTTAGCCATATTTGGCCACTAATATGTTCCTATCAATTCTCCTGCTAATAAATGTACTTGATCTTCCAATGATACTTGCAGAATCTAATGACCAATTTGGTGAGAATGATAATAATAATAATAATTCAATCAAAAATCGGATATAAAAAACCTTCGCCAAATTTAATAACGTATTTCCATTAAAATAAGATACCCTCTAAAATAAGACCCACCTCTAGAATAAATCACATCAAACATAGAGCTTTTTTGTAATTTAATAAAAAATAATCGTTTGAAATAGTTTAAAAAATTGATTTATGCCTATTTCTTTATTGATGAATCAAATAAAGCAATCAAAAAAAACTAACATCATAGTAGGGCGTTATAAGAGGGCAGTCTGATTATTCAAGGGCTTTCTAAGGATTTATAAAGTATTTTTTTCGGAATAGCTTGTATTTTGAATTTAGTTATTATTGTATTCTTTTTCTTCTAATAAGGGTAGTTTATTTTGTCAGAATTGGACATCCATATTGGGAAAATAAGGTACAGTTCAGCGAGGAGTTGAAATAAAAATAAGGAATGCCTTATTTTAGAGGAAATAGGATATTTAACAAATTAGGCGAAAAGGTCAGGAAAGGACTTTTAGTATGCAAATCATTTTAATCAAATAAAAATTAAATTTTTTCCTTTATAAAGTGAATCAAATTCGGCGTCTGTTCGAGCTAAGCGTCACCGGAGCCGATGTTCCCCACAAATTGTTGGACCAAGCAATGGCACATTTGGATGCCGGCAGATCATTGCGCGACCCTCCGATCACTGATCTGAACGAATTGATGATCGGAAAACTACAGGAGTCATATTCGAACAACAGAATCCTGCAGATCATCCCACTGATGATAATCACGATGGGACGCAGCGAAATCTTTCAACAAATTTTCACAGAAATAGAGGATCAAGCTTATGCTCTATTTGGGCACAACATTTGGGGGCAAGCTTTATTCAAATAAATTATGTGCTTTAGTTAAATCTAAAAATTAAATCTTGGCAGGCTAAATCTACCTATAAAAATAAATTAACTGCTGATATTATGAGTTTTTGACCTATTTAATTTATTTTTGCTTTTCCACGATTTATTATTTTTTTGTAAAATAAAATTCTGAAAAATTTCAAGTAGAAACTTTAAGATCAGAAAAGCAGATAAAATTTTTTGCATTTTTTATATTTTTATTCTCTAGTACGACATAGAAGCTCTTATAAAGAGTTCATCATTATTTAAGTGAGAATAAAATAACAAGGTTTTAGGCTGTTAATAAACCTACCGGTAAAAGCATTCATGTTTGATAATTGGATTGAAGAGCTTCTGCTGAAGGAGCACAACTTGGCCAAAGGCAAAATGGCATTTGGAAGTGAAAAGTACACCTTGGTGCTCTTCTTCTACATTCGCTTGCACCGAAAACTGTCCGGACTGCTCGAGGCACCGTATCTGGCCGACAAAAATACCGTAAGATTTAAAACTTGTTATAACAATCGACATGATACTACCTATCAGTTGGCACAAATTCTATACACGATTTACAACTGAACTTGACAAAAAGAACACAAGCATTTAGAAAAACTTTATAATATGTTTTTCATAGACCTTATTTCCAAAAACACACCCGTCCATTCAAAAGAAGGTAAGGATTTTTTAAATTTACTTCTTCGAACAGTTGAAGAGTACTGAAGGTACTAAAAAAATGCCATAATGGGCGTTTAAAAAGTGCCAAAACCCAAAAACATGCTAGGCGAAAACAATAATAAAATTGTACAGAATTTTATTCTCAATTTTTCTGGTATTTAGCTTTTTGAAATTCTAACAAAAAGTTCGAAATTTTATTGAAATATTATATTTTCGATATTTAATTGGCTGCTCAATAACCCTAAACCATAATATATTAAACTACTTATTTAAGTACCGTATTTCCTCTAATTTAATGGTATACCATAAAAATTTTCAATCTCGGCCGAAAGGCACCACTAAATTAGAGGGTACCATTAAATTTTCAACCTCCCCCCACCTTCAAATTTCCTTGATTTTTTATCCAAAGGCAGCAAAAATTTTTACTATTTTAATTACCGTACTTCTTTTTTATCAATATGCCTTCAACTTCTCTTGCTCTGGCGATTTAGCAATAATTTCAAGCTTTTTTTTTTTGTTAATGAAGAACGGGTTTTCTTTGGCTGGGAAGGTTTCTTTTTCATTATATCTGATTCTTCACTACTATCGACAACATTCATTTGATCACTATTCAAAAAAAAAATTAAAAAAAAAACTGAGAATGGCAAAAACAATGCAACACATAGTTTGCGTTAATGGTATGTATGTAGGGATTTTTATTATTTTTTATTTTTTTTTTAAATTCCGTCGAAATTATATCATAAGATCTGAGTTGTACCATTAAATAAGAGGGGTACCATTAAATTAGAAGGGTACCATTAAATTTTTCAATCTCAACTGAAAGGTACCACTAAATTAGAGGGTACCATTAAATAAGGGGGTACCATTAAATTAGAGGAAATACGGTAACTCACCTGCTGGTGATGATGAAAATTGCAGGAATCTAACTGTATAGTGTCCGCACAATTCGACAGTGGGCAATTCGAGAGTGAAGGAAAATTGCAGGGAAAATTTTATTTCAGACCTCGTTAGATAACAGCATAAAAAGCAAAGTTGTGCAGAATTTGATGCTCTATCTTCTGGTATTTTTAGTTTTTCGAAAAAACAAGATATTCGAAATTTTCGCCAAAAACCCTTTTCGAAATCGAAAAATTTCGAAATTTTTAAGGGAAATTCGAAAAACTGAAACGATCAAAAGCTAGAGCTTAAAGTTCTGTACAACTTTGCGTTTTATACTTTTGGTCTAACGAGGTTTAAAATAAAGTTTTCCTCACAATTGTCCTTCACTGTCGAATTGTCCGGGCGCCAACTGTATTAGGAAAACATATGTGCTATATTGTTACACTTGCAGAGAACTCCGGCAAAAACTTTGGTGCTTTTGATGCGAGCAATGATGAAGCGTATCAATAAGGAATTTGAAACATTTGTGGTGAATCATGAACTAGAACATTACGAAATGGTATGATGATTGATGTAAAATTAAATTTCATTTCAAAAATAATAACGATTCCTTTAAAAATAACATAGGTAAGCAATTTATATTGAAGTGAACTGGTCGTATCGTGACATATGTAAAATCCGAGTCATAAAAAATGTGGAAATCCCTTTAAGTTATAATTTTTTGAAGCGTTTTTTACTTGCACTAGAATAAATCCCGCGCGATCACACATTTTTGAGGAATGAGCAATTTGGAGGGGATATTTATTAGGACTAGGTGGAAGGACACGCCCACTCCAAGGAGTAACACGCCCACTTCGATGAAAAAGAGCAAGGCGAGGAAAGAGGAAAGAGACGGCAAAGCGCCACCAACCAATCGCTTCGAGACATTCTGACTCCAAAAAAGAAAGCCGGATTTCCACTTTTTCCGACGCGGATTTTACCTCATCCGTTCTAACGCGGTTAAAAAACAACTAGGAAAAATGAATTTGGTGTCAAAAAATAAAGCAAAAAATTAGCTACAGAATGAGCCTCATCGGACATTCGGTCGCCCATTCGGTGCTGTGGCAAAAATAGATATTTTGGCCAAATTCGATTATTTTTCCCATAACTTTTTGCACATTTATCTCGATGAGCATAGGCTCATTTACAAGTTAGTAGTTTTTTTACACCAAATCGTTTCTTTAGGTTATGTTTGAACCGAGTTACAATAATTTAAATAATAATTTTACACTGATGGACAATCGAACTTTTCATCGATTTTTTGCTATTTTGGATAAATAAAAATTCAATTACAATTTGACCACTTTTTTGAGATAACAATTTTAAAAATTAATGTTTACTATCTTTTATTAAGCTTTTCAGTATCAAAAAATTTTTAAATATTTTTTAATTTTTAATAGAATTTCTCATAAGCAGACCTAATAATAGATCAATAAATTATTATATGTGACAAGAAGACCAATCCTATTGCAAAATAAAAAATCATGTACTTTTAACTATTTATAAAATAATTAATCCTATCAATAAAAATAAATAACAAATTAAGGGATTAATTAATTAAGCACGAAAATATGATAAAAACTGTTTAGGTGAGATCTGTCATGAAAATGAACTATGTGGACACCTGGAAGGAGGTGCTGGACACAGTCGAGTTGGGCATTCGGCTCATCATGGCCCCACTGATTGGCCAGGAAATTTTCGAAAATGAAAATTTCAGGGAAATTTTGCAAGAATTTATTGAAAGAAATTTTGCAAAATTGGTGATCCAAATTGGCGATAACAGCATCGACCATTTGATCAAAATACCCGACACTCATAAATTGTGAGCCAAATTATGGAAAATTCATTTGTATTATTAGAATTCGGGATTTTTGAGTTTATGCGGGCCAAAACACCAAAAAATAATTTTGACTTTCTTTATAAAATTCAACAATTTTTATTCTTACAATCTTAAGATCATGAATTTTGAACATCCTATAAAAATTAAAATTCTTGTTTTTTCAAGAAACTTTGATTAGAATTTTTCCGAATTTTCAAGCTAACGAAATCATGTTTTTGTTTAACTTAAAAAATCGCGATTTTAGATCAAATTTGATAAAAAAATTTCTGGTACAAATATATTTTGTTAATGACTCTCTATAGTTTGTAAAATGAAATATTATTATACTTAATTTATTTTTTGATTTTCAGCTTTGGTAATGCCGTCGTTTTCAAACAAATTCTACGAGAGTCCAAGGACCAATTGAGCACTACCAAGTTCGGCCGAACTCAAATAGACCTAAACTCTCTACCATCAGAGGCACAAGTAAGAACAATGTTCATCTTTGATTGGTTAATCTGAAATTAGATCAAAATCCGTTTAAAAATTTTATATTTTATCCAATTTTGAATGTGATTTTTTGTTTTTTATAGCAGTTATCGTATTAATATTTTTTATTGATTAACCTGTAATAATTGACCATATTTTTTTATTGATTAACCTGTAATAATTGACCACTCTGTGACAATAGCCCATGAGAAATAATTTTTTTTGCGAACTTTTGCTTTTTAAACCTCTGATCAAAGCTGATTTTTTATTATTTAATTGGTTGTGAGTTAAATTCTGCCTAATTGTTGCTATTTTTGTACGGTTCTGATCAAGTTCTTCTGTTTTTTTCCAGCACACCTTCCCTCCAATGGTCATCCGCAACTCGGCCCTGATATGTCACATCTTTGAACTGATGATGGGCCGTTTACTCGCACCCCAACTGGAATCTATTCTTGTGAACATTGAACCACAGCTTCAGAACAAGTTGAAAGTAATGAAAACATTTCTGTCGAATTCTGTATCACAGCTGCAGAAAGATCTTTCGGGATCTGGTGATAGATCTACTGTTGTTGAAAACCGTGCTAATCCATAGAAAACCGACAGAATTTTCAGCTCTTTGAAATTTCTGATTCTTCACTCACTTCTGATTTTCTATTAATTCGTTCTTTATTATTTTATTGATAAAAAATGATCTTTATTGAGAATAGAAGCTCTTTATTTTAAAATTTTTGAAAATTTCATAATCTAATAAAAAATACAATAAAAAATTCAAAGTATTATGTAATATTTCATGCCGTAAATTACGGAAAATTTAAAACATGTTTTTTTAATTGTTCTAAGGACCTTTTTTATCATTTTTATTCGAAGTTTCGCATTTTTAATTTTGAGATATAAACATGGAATAAATAGCAAAAATATTTATAATAAATGAATGAATAAAAAGCTATAATTATCACAGTTTCCGGGAACTTGTAATATGCATTTTAAATAAATTTTTGCTAAAAATTATATAACAGCCTATCTCATTTTTCAAATCATAAAAAATAACTAATGCGCATATGGATTTTTGTTCGGGTTTCTTGAATTATTTGCTTTTTTCATTTTATTTACATTCATATTTCTTATTAAAATAAATATATCTATTACATATGAACAGTATATAATAAAATTATTAACATCATATTAATAAAAACACTGTTTATTATTCTGGAAGTTGATTTTTTAGACAATAAAATTTTAATCAACTAAAAATTATTAAATAATATCCCACTAATCTTTTATGAAGAATTGAAATTTTTTTCCAATAATCAATAGATCCATAAATTCAATAACCTTCATTATATTTCCCATTTACATCAATATGTTTTACATATAACCATTTGAAAAATGAGCATAAAATTTTTGTGCAAAACTTTTTTCATAATCGATAATATTGTCAATTATATATTTCTTTATTGTACAGTTAACACACATTTTTTTAAAATGGGAGCAAATATTGCTACGAATATTTTGCTAGCAACCGTTCTGCTAGCACATTCATTGCTAGCAACTAAAGATGGCCAACAACAAATTGATGAAAATATTAATAATAATATTGACAATAATAATGACCAACTGATTGATGACTTATTTGTAAGCACAGACGGAATGGATTGGTATTTGAATTTCGATGATTGTCCATTGACAACTTTCGAAGGTTCAATTTAATTTTACAAACCCAATATTATTAGAGAACAAGAGTAGTATTCTTAAAAATATTAAATCCTAATAAAAAAACAATATTTTTTTTTCAAAAATTTTGAGAACATAAATTAGTATCCGATTATTATGAATATTTTATTATTGGAATAGTGATTAAAAAAATAATATTTTAAATCAAAAATGGTGTTTTCTACACAGAATTTTGAATAAAATGATATTTTCTTATAAATGTTTGAATATTTTCTTTAAAAAAATTTATTATGTCTTAATTGTTTAGATTCTTCACTTGAAATACAAAATTGGCAAGAATTACTATTGAATGATACTTCCGACATTTCGTTCCCTTCACACCAGAATCCTCCGGAAACACCTTCCTCAACAGAGCACATGTATACATCGTCAGAAACACCAAGTTATACGGTATTACCAGAAATGCCTTCGACAGGCTATTATTCCATCAGACAGATGCAACCTACGGAGTTTACCATGATACAAACTCCTTCCACAAGGTTTACTTTAGCGGAAACACCCTCTACCGAGCATATGGTAGCAGAAACACCTTCGACAGAGAATACGGTAGACGAAACAACATCGATTGAGCATACGGTAGACGAAACACCTTCGACGGATCAAACTGCACATGATGCATATGCATCGGAAATCAACTCGTCAGCATTTAAAGTGCCGAAATCTGTACATTTTTCGAAAAATACTATGATACCGAAACAATATTCACGACGTAACACAGGAGCATCAGTGGGTCGGAAAGTTTCAAAAACAACCACTTCAGAAAAGCATACAGTATCGGAAATCCAGCAAAGAACTTACATTCCTGCAACACAACCATCTTCGGGAGATACTGTAGCAGGAGCGGATACTGTAGCGAATACTTCCACAACAGTGCATATGGTAGCGGAGAAATCAACACCGAGCATCACAGAACTGGAATTTCCGACAAATGAAAGGGCATTAAATTGTACAGCAGAAATACCCATGGAAGAGCATACTGTAATAGAAGTGCATCCTGCAGAACTTACGGTGACCAGAAAGGAAAAATTGCCTGTGAAAAGAAAGCAAAAACGTCAAAGAGCTGGTGCAAATGAAACAGCGAGTACTGTAAATCCTACCATAGGACAACATACGGTAGATAATCAACACGACACAACTGTAGGCTCTACCATACGCAAGAAGCAGACTGGAGTAGGGAAAGCATCGTTGCCACCATTAATACCCAGAGTACCACCATCGAGACGTAAAGAATCAACAGTACGACAACAAGACATGTTACGAAATCGTATTGTACATAATAGAATAACAACAACAAATGCGGCGCAGACTCATACTGTAGACCATGCAGCAGATAGAAGATCATCTGCAATTGGCCCTACAGTACGTCAAAAAGATACTGTGACCATAAGACAATTACCACCGTTATATCCACAAAAAGACGGCGGCAGGATAGCAAAACATGTCAACAAAGTAAATGACAAAGGAAAAGCGCCAACAATTGTCGAAGAAAGCAACAATACTATATCACGTGATTATGGTATTATTTTTGCATATAAATTATTAATATGGAACTGATAGTTATGGAAATACATATTTTTCCTGATATTAGAACGGCTAAATGACTAAGAAAAACGTATTTTACACACGATCAGAAGCTTCTAAAGTAAATTTAATTCCCATATTTTTTTTCCATATTTCCGATTTTGGTCCATATTTACATATTCCAATTCTGTTTTGCCACCAATTTGAATTTTATTTATTATTTATTTTTTAATCTTTAGAACCAGAACCAGAAAAATTAGAACCAGATATATTTTAGGGGCATATTGTTTATTTTGGGCATACCAAAAATAAATTTACTCTGACAAATATATTTTAACTTTTTTTTTGGTTTATATCTAAAATGACAGAATCAATTCAATTTTAGTGAACCAAATTCGGCGTCTATTTGAGCTGAGCATCACCGGAGCGGATGTTCCCCATAAATTAGTCGATCAAGCAATGGCACATTTGGATGGTTCATTGAACGACTCTCCGATCACTGATCTGAATGAAAAACTGATCGAAAAACTCCGGGAAGCCTGTTCGATGAACAAAATTCTACAGACAATCCCGCTGATGATGATCACCATGGGACGCAGTAAAATTGTTCAGCCAATTTTCAAGGAAATCAAAGTTGAAGCTGAAACACTGTTCGGACGCAATATTTTGGGGTAAGTTCACCATAAGATAAAGATTTAAAATTTTATTATCTAACTTTAATTGCTTTAAATTATTTTTCTACTCATCAAGATTCAAAAAATAATTTTTATTAGAGAAAATAGCCAAGTTTCATTTATAATATAATTTAGTGAATAGCCTATAATGAAGCCTTAAACTGTTGGAATTGTTTAAATTTGTTCAAGATTTTAATTTTTATTGATTGAAATTGGCCGAATCCTAATAAAGATTCATTGATTTTTTTTAAATAAAATAATAATATAAATTATTTGAGGCACTTAGTACATATTCCGGTGAAAATTTTCATGTTTGATAATCGTGTTGAGGAATATATGAAAAAATTAAAAATGACAAATGACAAAATGGCATTTCAAAATGAAAAATACGCCCTGGTTCTCTTCTTCTACATTCGCTTGAATAGAAAGCTGTCCGGCCTACTCGAGGCACCGTATCTAGCCGACGGAAATACCGTAATATTCTATTATATTTGTATTTATTAACATGGTAGAATTAGCAGTAGCAAGTCCAGAAGCAATTACATATCTTATCAACAATTAAACTATAATTTTTCTATGGTTTGAAAATATTTCGAGCTCACCAAACATTCTTATTATTTTTCTAAAGTTTTTGAATTTTAATTAGGGTGGCGGAATTCCCCGCGGGGACGGGTCACCGCGGGGACGAGGACTGGCAACCCTCGCGGGGACGGGGACGGGGACGGGGACAGATTTTCGCGGGGTCCCCGCGGGGACAAGAAATTTTTCTAAGTCTTTTAAATAGTGAAATTTTTTTCGCTAAAAAATTTTCTTCTTACTAAAATTCAATTTAAATTAATTAAAAATTTTTTTTATTAAAAGAAATAATTTTAAAAATCATTTTTTTCACATTTATTAGAGGTGTACGATAAAAGAAATAATCCTCAGTCTGACCTTTATAGTCAGTCGGTCACCAAGAAAATTATACTTAAATAATTTAAACTTAAGGATTAATAAATGTTTCCAAGGTCAGAAGTATCCAAAAATACATGAAGGAAAAAGATTTGATTTTTTAATAAATAAAATTATTTTTAATAAAATTTTTGTGAAGGCGGCAGAATATTTTTTTGAAGATTAGGACCCTCCAAATGAGTATTTTTTCATGAATAAAAAAATAAACCAGATTGGGGGGAGCCGGCGGCCCCGATAGGGGCCGCCGGAGAAAAATTTTTTCAAACTTTTAACACATTTCTTAAGGAAAATTGGCGATTTTTTGGTCAATTGTAGCCTTTTCTTCCTTAATTTCCTCCCTGAATCCTAAAATTTTTGTTCAATATTTCCCGATTTTCCCATTCTTAGGGGTGTATTTTGTCCCCGTGTCCCCGCGAGGACAAGGCCGCGGGGACGGGGACTGGCGACCATGGCGGGGACGGGGACGGGGTCCCCGCGGGGACCCCGCGGGGAGCGGGGACCCCGTCGCCACCCTAATTTTAATCAAACCAGACTTTCATCCAGTTGAATGAGCCGACCAATTCTTTTTTTTTTCAAAATTCGATTCCAATACATAATTTTTGGTCGTTCTCATTAAGGAACTTTACAACCCATGAAAATTTTCAAAATAGATTAGAAATACTACCAACCCTAGGGGTCTTTATTTCAAATTTTCGGTACCAATGAGAATTCACTTAAATTAATTATGAGAAGAATAGTAATAAAATTAATTTAATTAACAGGAAAATTCGGACAAAAAACTGACACTACGAAGGACATTGGTGCTCTTGATGCGTGCAATGATGAAGCGTGTCCGTGAGGAATTTGAAACATTTGTGAGGAACAATGAGCCCAAACATTACGAAATGGTATGACAAAACATGTAAAACATATTTTTATAAATGTTTTTTATTTTTACGAAATTATTCTATAAATTTATAGACAAAAAATAAAATTAAGGTGAGATCGGCTGTGAAAATGAATTTTAAGGACACTGTTAAAGAAATTTTAAAAACTGTCGAATTGGCCATTCAACTCATCATGGCTCCTTTGATTGGCCAGGAAATTTTCGAAAATGAAAATTTCACGGAAATTTTGCAAGAAATTGTCGAAAGAAATGTTGCAACTTTGGTGATCCAAATTGGCGATAACAGCATCGACAAACTGATCAAAATGCCAACAAATTTGAACATTCGAGAAAAGTGAGTCGCTATAATAGCGGAATTTAAAAATTATTCAATAAGATACAAAACAAAAATAGAAAATTTTTGAGATATAGTCGTGTTAACGAAAACAAAAATATATAGTAAAATAGTTTTTTTTAGTAAATTATTATTATTATTTAAGCTTTGGCAATATCGTCGTTGTTGAACAAATTATACAAAAGTCTAGGTGCAAGATAAATGCCAAATATGTGGACCCTAATGGACAACCATCTTCAAATGCACAAGTAAAACAGAAAAATCAATTATTTGATTAAAGTATAATATACATATAATAAGTTTAAAATTCTGCTTTTGATTCAATTCATTTTTGTAATTTTTTTAGATCATTATAATTAAATAAATATATACTTCGATTTTGCTTCAATCATTGATTTATTAAAAAAATTCTGTCAAGTTTTAATTTTTATCGCCTTCCCAAGTTATGGAATTATGCTCAACACATAAAGTTTGGTTCGAATTCTTAATATTTCTTTAGTTAGTTTTGAAAAATTCTATCAATAAATGTTTGCAAAAAATTTAATTGATTAATTTTTATCCCTTATTAAAATTTATTTCAAAATCAAAAGGATAAATATTTATTTTGTGATAATTTTCAGGAAAAATACTCCACTTTGGTTGTCCGAAACTTGGATCTGATTTTGCACATCCAACAGTTGATGTTACGGCGTTTACTCTCGCACCAGTTCGAAGTGATCCTTGGCAACACCGAATTGTTGCTACAGAACAAGTGGAAAATAATGAAAGACTTTCTGAACTGTTCTGTAGCACAGCTACAGAATGCCCTTTCTGGTTCTGACGATGGTTCTACAAGAGCAATATGCACAACATTCAATAGGAAATATTAATAAGCCACAATTTTCAGAATTCTGATTAATTTTAATGCAAAATAAAATTCGGTTTTATGGCAATGATAAAACTAATTTTTTTATATTTTGTTAAAATATTTCTCTTATTACATATATTTCTTGTTGGTACTTGGGTAGGATCCAAACCCTTTGGCATTTTGACTGTTTGTTCCCACTCTGATGATATTTTATCCCAAGCCATCCATCCTTCCTCCCATTGATCATTTCCCCACATTCACTTTCCATTTCCGTTCTTATTATAATTCCCTGTCCGACCCTCGCACATATTTTATTATTATTTATTCTGACAAATAAACTTATTATTAATTTATTCAATTCTCTATTGTGATTGGTCTTCAGTTGACCAAATACACAACATTTGGCGCAGTCACCTCGAACCCTGCAGTTGGATTCGGACAGGTCTGAAAAATTTTGGAATTCCTTTTCTGAGAGGAAATTTTCGTCTCTTCGCATCGATATTTTTCATCGCGTCATTGCTGAAAAGCATTTCTTCATAGCATTGTTTTGCGCTCCTGGATTAGTGCTCAGGCAACACTTTCCAGGTCATCCACGCGCACTACTCTCGTTTATCAGCAGGCGCTGATTTACGTACAGAGTAGTTCATCACTTCGCTCTTCCTACCTTCGAAACGCCTAAAATGGCTCAGCTAGGACCAGCTCAACTGCAGCAGCTCATCGATAGCTTCCAGCAGCTGGTGCAGCATCTCGGCAATGCGAACATTTCGCAAGTTCCGCGCTTGCCAGTGCCGCCACGCTCACCACTTCGCTGGATGCTCGCCTCGGGAAGTTCTGCTAGACCCGGAGGCTGGACAAACCTTCGACCAATGGCATCAGCGATACGTCTCGCTCATTGAGGTTGATGGCAAGGACCTTGCAGAGTCTGCTAAGGTCCGTCTCCTCATAGGCAAACTCGGCGATACCGAATATTCGCGTTTTCGCGACAGCATCCTCCCGTCCTCGCCTGATCAAATGGCGTACAAGGACGTGCTCAGCAAACTAAAAGCGCTTTTTGGCGAATCGCGCTCGCTTTTTGTGCGTCGCTATGAGTGTTTGCGGCTCAGACAGCAGCCGAATCAGGATGTTTCCGCGTTTGTCGCCCAAGTTAACGCCTTTTGCGAAAATGCCGATATGAGCTTGAGCAAAGAAACCATGAAGTGCCTGATCATGGTCGTTGGCCTTCGTGATGAGCACCACGACCTTCGTCAAAAGTGCTTGCAGCTGCTGGAGGAGAAGCGAAAGAAAAGGGAAGATATGACCCTGGAAGCACTTGGCGAAGAGTGCCGAGCTTTTCAGCTCATCCGGGATAGCGCACAATCCCTGTCCCAATCGACTTCGAAAGATGCAAATGCGGTGCAAACCCGGCAACAGCAGTGGAAAGAGAGGAACAAGGGCAAAAAGGGACCGTATAAGAGCGAATCCAAAGCTGCTCCGAAGGCTAGTTATGAAAAGCCGGAGTCAAGGCAAGCACACAGTGGATGTTTCAGCTGTTGTGCCAAGGATCATTACCGCTCTTCGTGAAAATTTCGGTTCAATCTTTGCCCAAAATGCAGCAAAAAGGGACACCTTGAAAAAGTTTGTCAAAGTTCAGGCCCGAAAGCGGCCAAGGCAAACAATGTGTCCGCCTCTCTCACAGCCGATACGGTCTCCATTTCTGCAAGCTGCTTGGCCATGGACACTGATGATGCGGAATGGTGGAAGCTGAAAGTACACATCAATGGCATCCCATGTACCATGAAAGTGGACACGGGTGCACAGATCGTGTTGCTCACTTTCGCAACATGGAACAAATTGAAGAAGCCACAGCTTTCACCTGCCGGAATAGAAGCTAAGAACTGCAACGGAGAAGCATTCCCATTGAAAGGGAAATTCGAATGCTCTGTCAATGTTGGTGAAGCCGAACCAAAGACACTGATCGCTTTCGTCAGCGAGAAGGTCCGCCATGATTTACTGGGAATTCCCTGGATCAAAGCTCTCAGTTTGGTTCCCACCGCATCTTGGACTAACTCAAATGTTGTCAATGCTTTTTCCGTCAGTCCGGCATGGTCCAAGTACAGCATAAGCACCAAAGAGTCACTAGGTTCAGCGCTTCATACAGAATTTCAAGAGGTTTTCAGCCCCGGACTAGGGCATTGCACCAAGATGCGTGCACACCTCCATCTGAAGGCAGATGTCAAGACTGTGTTTTACAAGGCGAGACCTGTACCACATGGCGCACTTGAAGCAGTCAATGCTGAACTTGACCGACTTGTGTCCATTGGAGCTATCAAAGCAGTAGATTTCAGCAATTGGGCCGCACCAATTTTAGCAGTGAAAAAGAAGAACGGAAAGACAAGAGTGTGCATGGACTTCAGCACAGGCCTCAATGAACGGCTAGAGCTTAACCGACATCCACTGCCGCGCCCAGAGGACATTTATGCATCCGTAAATGGTGCCGCGTACATTACGCAGTTGGATCTACGCGACGCGTATCTGCAGCTCGAACTTGACGAGGAATCGAAAAAGCTGTGCGGAATCAACACTCACCGCGGACTGTTCCAGTGCGAACGACTACCATTCGGAGTCAAGTCCGCTCCGGCCATCTTCCAACAGCTCATGGATCAGCTGGTGGCTGGAATACCCGGCGCATTCACGTACTTGGATGACGCCATAATAGCAACAAAAACGCTGGAAGAGCACATTGCTGCTTTGTTCAAGCTGTTCGCGCGCATACAGGAGTTCGGTCTTCGACTCCAACTGGAGAAGTGGAATTTCCTCCAGCGCGAAATAGTCTTCCTCGGTCACATTGTCACGGCAGAAGGCATTCGTCCGGATCCATCCCGATCCGATGCCATTCGGAAAATGCCAGTACCCCATGACCAATCCACACTCCGCTCATTCTTGGGTGCACTGAACTACTACGGTAGATTCATCAAGTCAATGAGAGAACTCCGAGCACCGTTGGACGAGTTGCTCAAGAAGGACGTCAAATGGGAATGGACCGACAGACATCAAACAGCTTTTGAAAAGGCGAAGGACACCATGCTTTCGGACCTTCTGCTGACTTACTATGATCCGAGATTGCCGATCATAGTCGCCGCCGATGCATCCAAGGACGGGATCGGTGCAGTGTTGAGTTACACGTTTCCGGATAAAACCGAGAAAGCGGTCGAGCATGCGTCCATGTCCTTCACGCCGGCGCAACAGAATTACAGCCAAATCGAAAAAGAGGCACTTGCCCTCGTCTTCGCGGTTCAAAAGTTCCACCGTATGCTGTATGGTCGCCGTTTTGTTCTGCAAACGGACCACAAACCACTGTTGGCCATCTTCGGCTCCAAGAAAGGCATACCGATTTATGCCGCGAGTCGACTCCAGCGTTGGGCATTGATCCTAACAAACTACGACTTCGAGATCCGATACGTCAGTACAGAGTCATTCGGGAAGGCTGACGTCCTCTCGCGTCTCATCGCAAAGTACCCGAGGCCAGAGGAGGATAAAATCATCGCGAACATTTGCTCAAAGACGGAATGTTACGCGAACGAAGTCTTCGAGATTGTCACAGATCCGCTTCCTGTCACAGCAACGTAGATCGCAGATGCGACTCTCAAGGACAGCATTCTCCAGGAAGTGTCCCAGCTGGTCAAGAATGGTTGGTCTCAGAAGTGTACCAACCCGGATCTGGCACCGTACTTCCCAAACCGTTCAGAGATCTCGGAAATCAAAGGAAGCCTTGTCTACGGCCAGCGCACCATCATTCCGGCAGCACTTCGATTCAAGATTCTGAAGGCCCTTCACATTGCCCATCCTGGAATCGTCCGGATGAAGAGCATTGCCAAGTTGCACGTCTACTGGCCAGGCATCAATTCGGAAATTGAACGCCTTGTCCGCCAATGTGAAGAATGTCAATCGGCAGCCAAATCACCAACAAAAATTCCTCTACAGCCGTGACCGTTGGCAAATTCAGCTTTTTCGCGTGTTCACATGGACTTCGCTGGACCATGTTCTGACGGATTCACATATCTCATCGTGGTCGACGCATTCTCCAAGTGGCCAGAGGTATTCCGGATGAACAGCACAACCGCTCCCGCGACAGTTACGACGGTCAGATCACTTGAGAACCGCCTCGGCATCCCGGAAGAAATCGTCTCTGACAATGGAATGCAGTTTCGATCTTCGGAATTTGCAGCATTTTGCCGCGAACATGGAATTCGGCACACTTTCACGCCTCCATATCACCCGCAGAGCAATGGGCAGGCAGAAAAATTCGTGGACACCTTCAAGAGGGCCATGAAGAAGTGCAGCACGGAAGGCAAGGACTGGGCTGAGAAGGCAATTCTCGCCTACAGGACAACTCCGAACGCCGCCCTCGACGGACATTCACCGGATGAATTGTTCCTGGGACGCCGTCTTCGCACCAAACTATCCCTCGTTCATCCTACGCCTGATCCGGCACCGAACTCCCATGATTCTGCGCGAAAGTCGTACATCCAGGCGATGTCACGACAATTCGACAAGAAGCACGGCGCAACGCCGGTGGTGTTCAACACGGGAGAGTCAGTGTACCTCCTGAACTACCGCTTCAATAAGACGCATTGGTTGCCCGGCACCATCATCGAGCGAGTAGGTAAGTCGCCGACCTATCGGGTCTCCGTTCCTTCGCTTGGGACGAGATGTCCATCGTCATGCCAACCAGCTTCGAAAGCGTCTTCCGATCGAGCTCGATGAGCAGTGTGTTCCGTGTGTGCAACCATTTCCACCGCGTTCAGAACCACCACGCCAATCACCGCTAAAGCGACCTAAGCGTGATGTGAGGGCCCCTAAGAGACTTGTAGTGGACCCGAGCAGAAAACGCTATGAGGAGGATTGATCTTAAAGGGGGAGATGTTGGGTACTTGGGTAGGATCCAAACCCTTTGGCATTTTGACTGTTTGTTCCCACTCTGATGATATTTTATCCCAAGCCATCCATCCTTCCTCCCATTGATCATTTCCCCACATTCACTTTCCATTTCCGTTCTTATTATAATTCCCTGTCCGACCCTCGCACATATTTTATTATTATTTATTCTGACAAATAAACTTATTATTAATTTATTCAATTCTCTATTGTGATTGGTCTTCAGTTGACCAAATACACAACATTTCTTATTAAAATTTCTGACTTTCAAGTTTGTGGATGACCACAAATCTCTTAATTTAAATTAAATAATTAATTAAGAAAATTTTAATTTTAAATTAATTAAATAATTGATTAGAAGGAGGTAAAGCCTGGCGCGATCTTGTCATCTTTTTCTACTTCATATGTATAATCAGAACCAGAAAAAATGTTGAATTTAATTTTCCTTATAAAAAGTGTAGGAAAAAGAGTAGCCAAAATAATTAAAATTTTTGACCAAAACATAGAATTTTGACCATATCTTTTTCACAATGGGCTTTCTCATAAGGACATGTCTACGATAATTTGCGCGCCAGATATTTGGACCCCATTCAAAACTGAACTTAAATAAATGAAATTAAAGAGCAAAAAATGCTACAAAATTAGCCTAAATTCATTCAGCTATGCTACTGACAAAAATTATGGGAAAATTAAATTGGTGTAAACATTTTTTTTGGCCATATTTTACATTAAACATTGAAAATGTACTTATGTAGAGCTCATTTTGTAGCAAATTTTTTGCTCAATTTTTGACAACAGACTCATTTCATTAAGTTGGGTTTGAATTTATAATGAATGGCGTGCAAATGTCTCGCACGTAAATAAATAATTACTCTTTTAATATCTTGGCTTATATACAAGCTGTACCATATTTTTCGGAAAATAATTTTTACTACTGAAATAGTGAGTTGGTGCATATCTGTTAAATATTTCGAGTTGGCTTTACAATTACAAATGCAGCACTCACTAATAATGTGATTTTATTGTAAAATCTAAAAAACTTGAGAAGTGTAAAATTTTTGCTGTCGATTTGTCGCCTATTACGGAACTATTTGGTGCCGAATTGTTGATTCACCATCCACAAGTATACTACATATTTGTAGTTTTCCTGTAGTTTTTCCCAACTTAATGAGTAAGATTTGTTATGACAAAAAGCATCGAGTCGAAAACGCGAATTCTGTAATGAAACCAAATGGATATAACCATTAACAGAGTTGATGTTGACATTAGGGTTTACGAAACCGGAAGTTTTTCGGAACCGGAACTGGCTAAAATCAGAGGAATCGGAGCTCGGAATCAGAACCAGATTTCTTACCGGAGAATCAGAATTGGTCGTAAGTATAAGTAGCCTGTTATTCAAAAATTAAAAAAAAATATTACTAATGAATGAAAATGAAATGAAAAAATGACATGAAAACAAATGTTTCCTCAGCTTTTTCTATTTATTTTTAAAATTAGTTTTTTATTTTCCGAAGTTAAAAAGGCTAGTTTCTGACCGGTTCCGGTTTTGGTCAAAAATCTAGTGAGTTCCAGTTACTCTTAATTTCCGGTCAGTTCCGCTTCCGGCCTAAGTCAACTCTTGTTTTTCCCGAATTAATGAGCAAGATTTAATTCTTTGCTGAAAACATATTTAATGGCTAAAAACCATTGAAGTAGAAACGCGAATACTAATGAGTACACTGTCCAACTTCTTAATCATAATGCTCGTTTTTTGAAATAAAACTGTATAGAAAATGGACAAAGTAAGTGCAATTTTATAAAAATATAAAAATATATGGTTAAATTTCAGTTCTATGAGTTGTACAAAGATGCTGGATTGGTCCCGATCGAAATTTACATAACTGGTGTGATGACTTTAATTTGCTATGTCGGAATTTGTCTGAACACAAGTCTGATCTATGTGACGGTTAAGACCAAGTAAGCATAACAAAAAGCCATAATAAGAATTCAAAATAAATTATTAATTTCTAAAATTTCATAAGCTGAAATCTGATATCTGTCGGAATTTTTTTGTACTTTTTTGAAAATATTAAAGAACTCTAAACCGGCCCTGAAGTCTTATTAATCGCGGAGTGTATAAGTGTTAAACAATTTTTCATTAATTAATTTTTTTTCATCTTTTATCATTTTAAACAAAAAGACCGGGATCATTGATTATTCTTTTATTAAAAATAAGCCTTCATTATTTATTTTACTAACCTTTTTTTGGGGGGAACAACCAACTCGATACCAAACCATCTCGATACCCGGTATCGTGTTGGTTTTGCCATCTCGATACCACCAATACCACCTCGATACCAACCATACCATCTCGATACCGTGTGTTAAAGAAAATTCCTTTTCGCAAGAAAAAAAATTCTCGAAAAAGAAAAAAATAAACTTCATGGTATCGAGTTGGTAGGCAGTCCTTTTTTTTGTAAATACATTTTAGAACCCTTCACCGGCCCTGCAACATTATGATCGCTCTGTATGCATTTTTCGACTCCTTTATTTTGCTGCGATATACCATCAAATTCTACATATTTCTGCTCGGAATAAACTTCATCAATCTCCGCACCTGCTTCATCATACAATTCATCCCTCAGTTCGGCGCTTCTCTTGCCATAATTTTACAGTTGTGCATAGGAATTGATCGACTGATCGGCGTCATGTTTCCCATTTGGTAATACTTACATATTAATGTTAAAATAGTATCGTATTACGATATGTTTCTATATGTATAGTTATGCTGTCTATTGGTTCATCTATAAATGTAAAAATCAGTACCGTACTTTTTCAGTGTTCTTAATACTAGGTACTATGTATTGCTAGTATTCCTCGACAACTGGTACCATAGGCGTGGGACTTTTGTGAGGCCCAGACATTTGCGGCCCAGATATTTTTAGGGCCCAGATTTTTGCAACCCAAAATTTGCAATATGGATGGAGATGAAGATGCACGTTTTTTATTTTTAATTGCTTTTTCTGTTATTTTTTCTTTTGATTTTTAAATTTTCTTTGGGCCGCAATTTTGGTTAGGCCGCAAATATCTGGGCCGCAAATGTCCCATAACTGGTATACTAGTACTAATTTTCACAAAATTTTGAAATCTATGTAATACATACCAATGTCATAACTATGCTAGATTACGAAAGAAATGTAATTTACTAGGTCGAATAAAAAAATGTACACCTAATGCTCCAAAAAATTAACCCTCCCCACTAAATAAAAGATGGTTTTTTGGTTTTTTAACAATTATTTTCTATGCAAACCTACTTCTTATTAAAAAATTTCCATAACGAATTGGGTTAAAAAGGTTACAGTTGATATTTATATTTCAGGTATAAATTGCACAGGAACAAATTGAATAAATATTTTTTCTCCATCAATTTCATTGTATCGATGATTGTCACATGTGTTCAATATTATGGCATAAGTTTACACTGGGACAAGTTTGTTGTTTGAATAATATTTTAAAGAATATAGAAAATTTATGGAATTGTGAATAAAATCGAATATTGATCAAATGAATTTATTTTTAAATTTGTTCGATGGATATCATATCGCAAATATCGCATTTTTGACCATTATTGTTATCGCATATCGTTATCCCTTCTTTCGACAATATCGCATTAAATACACGCAAATACACGCCTAGAATTATATTTTTGCCAAAAACTTTAAATTTCCAAAGTAATAAGATGAACTTTTCTTAAGAGATCTAAATTTTTCTCACCAAAAAATATTTAAAATTTTTAAGAGCGCGACTCTAATTTTCCAAAAAATTTTCCGGCGACCACCGTTTCCCAAAAATACATAGAAAAAAAATTTATAAAAATTATGAAAATGTGAATTGAAATTTATGAAAATTGTGAGTTTACGAAGATTATAGAAAAATACTCTGAAAAGAGGGTTTTAAAAATATTTTGTAAAAATTAATTTTAGATCAGATTAATTAAATTCTTGAATGTTATTTAAATTCTTATAAATTATTATAGGCCGGTGATGTGCGATTTTGCAGACACATTACTTCTACCTGAACTAAAAACTTTCAATGTTGTAAGAGGAGACTTACTTTATATCGCGGACATTGTGTGTTATTCGCTGATTTGGGTTGTCGTTTTTTGCAAAAAATCATCATCACATGGTCAGTTGTTTTTCATAAATTAATTATTTAATTAATTTATTTATTTATTGTTTTAGTATCCGAAAAGAACAAAAGGTTGATGCTTTCGTTGAGCATTATTATGGGATTGGAAATTGTTGTTGTTGTGGTATGTTACATACCGTAATTCCTTTAATATAAGGCCCCTCTATTAAGACCTCTCCTCTAATATAAGGACCTCTCATTTTAATAATATCCCCCAGTTAGTAATTTTCTATCAAAAGTTCAATCACCCACCAATATTGACCCATTTTTATTTCTTTTCCTTTGTAATTCTAGCTTAAAGGGAAGATTAGTATTGAAATTAACATTTTTCATTATTATGTCTTACAAGTTTGGTCCTCCCTCGGTTTGAAAATTTTGTTTCGGTGATAGGATGTTAAAAACCGCCAAATGCCCAAAAGTTGTGCTTTTCAACTTAATTATAACTAAAATAAAATTTAATAATTTTGGTCTAGAAGCTTTAGAGAATTTAAGGTTCCCCTCTATTATGAGGCGGGATTGTATTCAGCGGGGATTGAAA
>LDKF01000853.1:0-12001 GCA_001026735.1 Rotylenchulus reniformis
TGTCTGGATTCAACAAAAAGGATACTCAAGTTCGATTCCAACGGGCTACCCCATTATTACGGAGCTTATAAATTTTGGCCTAATCTGTTTTTAAACTTCTAGAACATCCGTCCTCAAGTTAGCGTTCCCAAATTTCCGTAATATTAAAATTAAAAAAAAACTTATTAAGCCCCAGATTGGAGTTGTATTGCCACTATCATCTGTGAAGTGCCAATTACCAGTGTAGAACCTAAGTACCGTCTAGTGCCGGCACATTTATGCCCATGCATAGAATGGCAATACACTTTCAATGCCAAAAACAGCGAATATGGAGCAGTGTTGTTTGAGGTGATAAAAAACAATTTGTCGTTGTTGTTGTTGTTTAAAGTTGAAAAATTCTTACAGAATCTGTCGGACCCCACAAAGTGCTGCTTTGTTAACCCACAAAACGATACACTCATCGTGCATGCATTGATCATTCCGCCGAGTGTTGTACGAGTACGCGATCTGAAGTGAATTTTTGATGCTAAATGGGGTACTGGGTCGTTAAAAAAGGCCCAAAGTGGCCAGTCTGGCCTAAAATATTTTTGTTAGAATTGTTAGACAAAAAGTATAAAGAAAAATTGTTCAGAATTTTATCCTGATTCGAATGGTATATTTTGTTTTTCGAAGTTCGGCCAAAAAGTTCGAAATTTTCCCGTAATACCAAAATTAGGGTTTTAGGGNAATTAATTACAAAATTAGCCTGAGCTCGTTTGAATGGGATTCATACTTATGTGTAAAGTATGGCCAATATAATGTTAATTTGGCCAAAAAAATTATTAGGACCTTAATTAGTTTCTTAACAATCCATTCATAGGGGTTGCAGCTAAATTTTGCACTATTTTTAATTTAAAAAATTTATTATAGCTTTCATTTAACGCGAATTATAACGGGAGCCGAAAATGCCGTATTTTTAACCTTAAAAGACGAGAAATTGATAAATTTAAAAAATTATATAATTCAAACTTTTTGCTTACTTTACTTTTCTTAGGTATGTTATTGAAGAATTGCTGATTGGATTGATAAGTTGACCATCTTTTAACAAGTAGGATTTTTAGATACCTATATATGGAATTCCCACTTTATCAAAACCATCTGGTGATAAAAATTTCGGCAGAACTTAACAATTGGTCCAACGAATAAGCTTAAAACTATTATGGGTTAAAATAAAATTTTAGGCGAATTTGCGCTAATTATTTTTAACGATTTTAAGAAATCCACATGCGGATCGGATGATGCGTTTGCTGTGCAGTGGAAAGAATTATGATGTGCAATTTTTGGTGGGCATTGAAGAGGGCCAAAAAAAGGTTGGTGAAAGTTTGATTTAAATTTATTAAGAATTTTTATATTTTTCCAAATTGAATGTATGTTAGCTCACGGGACATGAGGCAATCTATTTGAAAAAAAGTTGCTAATTACTAGGGTGTCCAATTTAAGTCAAATGACTTTTTTTCTGCTGGCCTGAAATGGCCTAAAACCCATCTAAAACGCATTTTTAACTTGACCCGACGTCTCTAACATGCTTTTTTATATGACTTTTTTTGACTTTTTTGTTCCTTTTGGGATTTTTATGACTTTTTTGGACTTTTTGCGACTTTTTCACGACTTTTTTGACTTTTTGGAGCAAAAAATTAATTTTTTTGTCTTATTTTTTTGAAATTTATAGCTCAAAATCGAAATTTTTTGGGAAAACTACAAAAAATTTCAAAGAATTTTGGTGTCAAAATTTAAAAATCGTCAATTTTTTTTAATGGAAATTACAAAAAAATTTTGCTAAATCTGATTTTTTTCTTAACTTTTATTTTTTGATTTTTAATTTGTTTTATGAATTGAAATTGCTTCTAAAAACAATAAAAATACATTTGCAGAGAAATTTTTACCTTTTTTTCACTTTTTTTTTGCAATTTTATTCATTTTTTTCATTCACTTTTCGTGACTTTTTTGAGCAATTTTGGTGACTTTTTGAGGATTTTTTGTGACTTTTTAAGTCGACTTTTTGGCAATTTTTTATGACTTTTTTTGGACACCCTACTAATTACGAAAACAATAAAATTCTAATTCCTACATGAAAAAATCTATAATGTGGCTTCGAGGTGTTTGACCATCATGGTTTGGCATAAAATATGCAGAAAAATAAATTTTACAAGATTTTATCACAAAACTGGCAAAAAAGGATATTTTGGAAATTTCAAGATTTAAAGAAAGAAAAATTTTGGCATTCTTTCTCAAAAAACCGTTCAATTTTCACTCTCATTTTCCGTTTTTAATTCATCTTTATCGTTCCATTTTCATTCCGGTTTCTGTGTAGTCAACCCTTTCCACCTTTCAGCAATTTGTCGCTCACAAAGGCATTCTTGCCGCACACTCCGACATTTTCGACAGGATGTTCGACTTTGATTCATTTCATGGCAATTCCGGCAAACTGATTGAAGTGATGGATGTCAGACCGGAGGCCTTTTGGGTGATGCTCAGCTTCATCTACGCTACTAATTTGGGCGGACTTAACCAAGAAAATGTCTTCGATGTTCTCCATGCAGGTACCTAATTGCATCGTTTTGGATTTATGTAGGTCAAATTACCTAGTTCCTATCTTATTATGTTTCAGAGTCAAAATTTTTTGAGACTCGAGAATCGAAATGGACCCGAGACCGAGAATGATCCCGAAACTCGAGATCGAGAAATTTTTTAATGCACAAATAAAAAAGTCCAGTCATCAAAGTCAAAGTGCAAAAAAAGTTGCTGCATTGTATTTTGTATTTATTTCTGATGAGAGACTTAATCATTTTGCGCTGTTAATTTGGATAATCTGCTGAACCTATGAATCGATGCTGTAAGGTTTAGCGCACAAAAACTAACATTGTGTTTTTCCATTAGAAAAGACAGAAATCGATTTCCGAGATTTACCACCCGAAATACGAAACCGAGAGTCAAAAAATCCGAGAAAAATTTCGACTCTGAGAATCGACAAATCTTTCTTATCATATATATTTTTAAACATTATTAATAAATGGACGTACTTATAAATTATTGGAATTCGTACTAGGTATATATAAGATTAAATAAATGATTATAAGAATGATTATAATTCTCATATGTGTATAGGGGTGGGTGGGTCAGGATGTAATTTGTATATGCCTGGACCCAGCAGGATTATGAGTCCTAAAAGAAACCGATTTATGATAGCAACCGATAAATGGACCAATTGTATTTTTAAGCCAAAAAGTATAACATTGCTGATCTGATTGATGTATGCGCGGATTATTACCCAAATTTGTATGTCATTAATGTGTTATACGTGTTGGGCAACGCGATGCTCTACGATGTGAAGGTAGCANAGATTGACCGGGCACTCCTCTGCGATTTATTCGCGCGAAATTTGTTTTTGCACAATGGAGAAATTACCATCTGGAACGCGGTGAATTATAAATTTTTAGGGCACATCAAATACGGAAATCATTCATCAGTTATTGTGATAATTATTCCGGTAAAAAAACTGTAAATTTTTTGAACTAATCGAGATTTCCACGATAATTTCCAGCTTTTTATCGGGAAAAAATTCAAAACTGAAGAAGCCAAAAGCAACATAGAATTCTACAAACTTTTCTTCTATGCTTTTGGTCTAATAAGATCTAAACTTTTTTAAAGCATCACAGGTCTTATTGGTCCTTTTTTACGACCTATCACCAAATTTACAGGCAATCCGTTGGGCAGATGCACAATGCCATAAGCGAAATATGGAAGCCACGGCGGACAATCGCCGCCACATTCTCGGTCCAGCACTGTTCTCCATCCGTTTTCCGCTGATCCCAATGGACCAATTTGTCAGCATTATTGGTACAATTAATTTTACCATTTTATTAAATGCCCAACAGTCTGTCAGTCCAAGAAAAATGGTAAATTAGGTATGTCCCAAAATTTTGCACTAATAGGTTAAATTAACATTATTGCCGAATTTATACGACCAGTTTTGAATTTGAAATACTTTAAAGAATTATTATGGTGAAAATATTTTCCCTAGTATTTCTACTTATATTTATGTGTTATCCCCTAAGTTTCATAAATTTGCCAATTGAAAAATGTACATAAATAAAAAAATATTTTTTGCAGCTCCGACTAAATTGTTGACAAAGGATGAGATGCACGGCGTGTTATTTCCATCGAAGAAGCAGTGCCACAAAAGAGTGGTTTCGCGAGTTACGAGTTCCCCAGCAAATTTTGAGCTTTCTAAATGACGAATAAAACAATTCATGGACGCAAAAATGATCATGTTCCTTAGCATAATAATATTATTTTGTTTTAATTATTATATTTGTTATTTTTTTCTTGATTTGATAAATTTTTCCTTGCACCAAACTGCAAACTTTTGTCCATTAAATTCTCAATACATATGCCAACGAAGAACCGCCATTGCTGATGGCCATTATGTTTAGAGGTGCTAGGACGTTAAAAAAAATTCGCCCAAAGTGGCCAGTCTGGCCTAAAACTTTTTTGTTAGACCAGTTAGACCAAAAGTATAAAAAGCAAAGTTGTGCAGAATTTTATGCTGATTTAAATTGTATTATTTTTTTCGAAATTAGGCCAAAAAATTCTAAATATCTCTTAAAAACTCTAATTTTTGGCATTTCGGAAAAAAACTTTTTGACCGAATTTCGAAAAAATAAAAATACCATTTGAATCAAAATTCTGCACAACTTTTACCTTTTGTACTTTTTGTCTAACAAGTCTAATAAAAAAAGTTTTAGGCCAGACTGGCCATATTGGCGAATTTTTTTACGTCCTAGCACCATGTCCCGAAAGTTGTGTTCTCCTGAATTGGCGTGCACTGGTCCTAATTTGACCTATTCTGTTGCATTGTTCATTGACAATATTTTATTTATTTTATTTATTTATTTTATTTAAGATAAAAATCCATTTGATGATAGGCGATTTATTCCCTATTTTTCGGTTCATTTCAAAATGAAAATTTCTATAAAAAAAAATTACATACCTACTATTGTACAATTTCCGCTTATCCAAAACTTTGACATTACAAAAATTATTTAAAAATCCACATACAGTATTTTATCTATATACAAAAATTATTTAAAAATCCACATACAGTATTTTATCTATATACCTATTCGTTTGGAATAATGAATAATTACATTTCCAAGGTTTAAAATATAAACAAAAAATGATGAAGACAAACAGACAAATCGAATTGTAACAAGAGTGAGGTTGACCTTGATATGTAAAGTGATCAAAATCCACTGATCAGATCATCTTAAATTTTTTAACCATTGATAACCAATCATTGAACCCCAACAGTTCCCTCTTTGTTGATGGAAGCTGATCAGTGATGAACTGTCGCAGCTGGACCAGGTACTTGGCCAAATCCTGGAACAGGGTCGTTGGCGGTTTGCCAAGTACTGGCCCAACTATTATGCTGCTAGCTTACCCTGGTCTGGCTCGTCTGGACGCATACCATTTCAAATAAAATAGAAGATTCCTAAAAGGCATAATATGAAAAATTTAGCGATTGATTTTAATGGGGTCTAATAAATTCCAAAAAAACGAATTTTAATACTGTTAAAAAATAAAACTCAAAATTGGCATCGCTTTGAGTCCTTATAAAAAAAAAAAATCCTTATAAAATCAGGGGCCTAACAAAGGGCCAAAAATGAACTGGCACAGATGCCAATAAAGGTCATTAGCAGGATTCATAAAAATTATGCAAAAATGATCAACAAATTTTCTTATTTATTTAAAAACTTACTTGATACTTATAGTAATAATGATCTGGTCCAACTCTGTTCCGATAAGCAACAGTTGAGAGAACATCACCAGCAGCAGATGAAGAATCGGCGACAAACTGACGCAGCTTGGCCAAGTATGCGGACAAGTCCTGGAACATGGCCATTGGCCTCCCAAGCATCAGCCGCCACTTACTTTGGTCTGGCACATTTGCTGGAGCAGCATTTGTCGCAGAAAGCTGGCTTCCTATGAGGGCATAAAATTCTGCACAATTTTCTTTTTATACTTTTGGCCTAGCAAGACTAAAAAAGTTTCTGGCCAGACTATATCTCGGGGTGCGTTTTTTAATGCTCTAGCACCAAATCTTCAATTTCCGTAGGTGAAAATGTTGAAAAATACCTGTTCCATTCATAAAAAAAATTCATCATTTTTTGGTCCAAAGAATTGAAATATTTTTCCAATTTTTCAAAGAAATTTTCAAATATGAGGTTCGTCGGGGATAAGGACCAAAATGGTTGTAGTTACGCTCCGTGCATAACCCTAGTAAAAACCCCTTGTTAAAATAATTCAAATGAGCTGTTGCAAAAAAAGCTAATCTTATAACTTTTCGTGTAAAACACAAATATTTATCATTAAGATCTTTATCATTTATTTGTCAACTCGAAATATTACAACCAAACATCACTAATACTTAAGTATATTAGTTTATACTACAAATTTATGGCCAAAAGTAAGCTTTTTTTTGGTCGGAAGATAAAAAGACACAGTTTTTGGCCATAAGTTATTTGATAATGGTCAAATTCGAATGGCCTTGGACTAAATCTAGTTTTATGCTTTATCTTTTGACACCAAACTCGTTTCTCTAGGTTATGTTTTGAACTAGGGTTTCCACGGGGTCCCCGCTCCCCGCGGGGTCCCCGCGGGGACCCCCTCCCCGTCCCCGCGGCCTTGTCCCCGCGGGGACACGGGGACAAAATGCACCCCTAAGAATGAGGAAATCGGCCAAAATTAATCATTATTTTTGGGAGTTGGGTGGGAAAAAATGACGGAAAATAAAAATTTTAAACAAAATTTTCTTAAGAAATGTTCGAAAATATTGAAATTTTTTTCTCCGGCGGCCCCTATCGGGGCCGCCAACACAACTAGGTAATTGTGCAGCTCGTGAAGCGGATTACGACTTAAATCAAAATCAAAAAGCGTAAATAAATTTTTTTTAATTTTGAATAAACAAAATTATGTCCTGTCGTCATTTTATGGATTTCGGAAATGTTTACCATATTTGTGCCAAAAATACTATTAATTCTCATAAGGCATTTTTTTGTGGCCTATATCGACGGAGTCTGTCGTTTGAACCCCGCAAATGAGGTCCCACTTTTCATCCGCATAATTGAAATGACCCCCTACCTTCTCTAAAAAATTTTTTCATAAAATTTTAGTCCTTGAAATTTTCGGAAAAAATCCAAAATTATTATTGGTCTCCAATTTTTTAAATTTACAGGTCTTGGTTTTTCGAAAAATTCAAATTTTTACAAGTTTTTCGAAAAAATTCAAAATTTTTATAATCTTCGATTTTCAAATAAAATTTCAGAGGCTTATGATTTTTTGAATATTTTCAAATTTTTATAGGCCTCCGATTTCTAGAAAAAAATTTCAAAGTAACAATCGATCGAAAATTTTAAAATATTATATTGATCTAAAATTTCTTGTAAAATTTTCATGGTCTAGGATTTATCGAAAAATTGAAAAATGGCTTGAAAATAATTTAAAAAATTTTTTAATTGAATTAAAATGAATTTTCATTGAAGAAAAAAATTTTCTCGAATTTTTTTCAATAATTAAAAGACTTAGAAAAAAATTCTTGTCCCCGCGAGGACTCCGCGGGGACCCCGCGAAAATCTGTCCCCGTCCCCGTCCCCGCGAGGGTCGCCAGTCCCCGTCCCCGCGGTGACCCGTCCTCGCGGGGAATTATGCAACCCTATTTTGAACCGATTTTTCGAATCATATCTGCACTATCATGATGTTATATCGTTAGAAAAATGGCCAATCCGGCCGAAAACTTTTTTTCCCTAAGCTTGATAGGTCGAAATTATGAAGAGCCATTCTGTATAAATTTTGACTCTATCTTCTGCTATTTTTTATTTTTCAAAAATATCGAACTGTTTTTTACCAAAAATTCGAAGTTTTTGGTGGAATTTCGAAAAATAATATGTACCTCGAGAGAGAGCAAAAATTGTGCACCAATGGCTTTTTATAATTTCGGCCAGCACTTAGAAAAAGTTTTCGGCCAGATTGGCCCCGATTGGCCACCTTTTTAACTATCATCTTTCCAGCTTACCAATCTCACATATTTGCGGCGTTCCCTCTCCAAATAAATATCCAATGCCGACGACAGCTCATTACGCATGCCCTGCTGAAGGGCAAGTCTTGACGCACCAAATTGATGAGGGGGATCCGGGGGAACAAGGTGCGTCACTGGCATCCAGCTGGCCAACTCGCTCAGCAATTCCCTGGGCAAAGGCCGACATCGCCGGAAATAATCAGTTGAAAATTGCATTTTTCGACCTAAATTTTACATTTTTTGCAGAAAATTGCATTTTTCGACCTTTTGATCAAATCCATGCATTTCGTCTAGCCAGCCAAAAAGCCAAAATTTGTCCGGAAAAGTTTTAGCTAAAAATGTTCCCACCCCAATCATAAATGGCTCCTAATCACGATCACTGAAAATAATGATAGGGGAAAGAAGAAAAAACCGTTAAATTTTCGAAAATATTTGAATAAAAATTTTCCCCCCAAAATTTGGCCATTCCCCTACCGCTTCATTAGGGCACGGAATTTTATAAATCATAAAAACACCAAATCGCATATAATATGCACCGAAAAGTTGCAAATATGTTTTAAAAATTGCAAAAATGCCAAAATATGCAAAATGATCTTTGGCCACAGGTACGATTTGGTGGCTTAATTTGGCCATAACTTTTTTTCTGATTGACCAATCAGGATGCTTGTTTTTGCTTATTTATAGCCAACATCTAGACCTATCTATCGACATCAAACTCGTTTCTCCAGATTTCGTTTGAGCTGAGTTATAATGATTTTTCTAGCTCTGGCGCTCAACCGGCTGCGCTCAAACATCCTGTTTCGCTAATGAAGGTGAAATGACATCTACCTAATAAGATACATATCGAACTGTTTATAAAATAACAGTATGCCAATAAGTATATCTAAAAGATTTTCGGAAAAATTGAATTCGAAAGGTATGGGTACTAAATGTGCTAGTCATTGCTTTCCAACAAAATGGGTGGTTTTCATTCCGCCCATCTCAACTATATTACCCTGACACTTTCAACAGCAATTTTCTCATGTCAGTAAATTTTTAGCCACAGACAATCAACATCAAATGGATTATAGAAATATTCTCATCAGCAGCAGTGGATTGAGGAGGATTTGTCCTTTTGAGGGGGTTACAAATTGATAAAAGTTTGATGGCAGCGGGATAATCAACCATTTCGCTAGCAAACCAGTTACTAACCAGGGATTGCCAAGTACGACTACCATAAGACAACCTAAAAGTTAATTTACTAAGAGATTTATGAAACGATATATATTCGCCTAAGGATGTCCGAAACTCGGTTTCGAGTTATGAGTCAAGAAAAGTTTCGGGATTTTTAGGTTTCGGTCTCGGTTTTTCGGTCACGAAAATCGATTCACTGGAATCAATGGAACCTTGAAAATGAATTAATTAAATAATTAAGAATGCAAAATAGATAAAACATTTTACGTGTTCTTGATTATAAAGAATTAGTTTGAACTTTCTATTATTCTTTTCCAAAATACTAAAACTGGCTTATTTATATGCCATATCAGATTTTTTTATATGTAAAGGAAATCAATGGTATTTTTTACAAAATTTTTTTTTAATATAATAAGAGTTTGGAATAAATACAATGAATATGGATGATCAATTCCACGCCTGTTTGGTTAGAATTGTTTTCGGTTGGATATTCACACTATTCTGCCCATTTTTCCTAATCAATCTTGGCAAAAAGTCCAGATCTCGAATCACTTCCCGACGAAATTCCATGCTCAGCCAATACATCAGAAATGGCTGATGGATTTGGAAGAGGATGAACAGGGACTTGAAGAGGATGCTGAACCAGGAAGCAAGCACCAGGTTACTGATCAGAAGTTGCACTTTGGTGAGCAGAAAGGTCAGGAAATAGGGCAGGGTACTCAGCAGACTGATCATGAACAGACGGACACGATCTCGGTTTAGGGGGCCAAGAGTAGAAGAAGAGTCGGAAGGTGCTAAATATGATTGGATGTTTTCACATAGGTATGATATGTCAAGCAGAAGTGCCACGGCCGTTTCGCGAAAAGTGCAAAAATGACTTACTGTATTAGAGGGACGGCTCTTGGCCATTTTGGCACTTCTCGCGAAGTGATAGGGCATCGGTCAGCAGAAGAAGGGTTACTTTTAATAATCAATAATGGAATGGAAAGTTTTGTTTTGGAATTGGTATTCAGTCGCTAATTTAAGGGTAAAAACATTTTAGCGGGTTTTTCCCGAAAAATTGCAAACAATTAAGCCTAATTCTATTAATGATAATTCGGTACCAAAATACTAAAGTTCGGTATCAAGGCACCATATAAATGTTTTTTTAAAAGTAGTTTGCCCCCAAAATACAATTAAAAAACTTTTAGCTTGTAAAATTTAATATTAATTGTTGGTTTTTTGTTAAATTAATAGAATGGTTTTTCCAAACTGGGTGATATTGTTTGAAATGCATCCCTCATTAATCCATTCAATTTTTGATATGGTCTCATTGACTAGATCGGTTGCAGAAATTGGGCAGTTTTGTTGCAGAGAAATGCTACCCAATTTTTAAAATCCTTATGAAATTTAATTTAATGGAAATTCGGTTACCAAATTCAGTTTTATCAATTTTACAAATTTATTTTGGCGCCGAATTCGCCTATGTTGGTTGGTGCCGAGCAGTCGTATTTTTAGTGCCGGATTGTTATGGAGCCGTAGTATAGAGCCTTTCACAATTTAATACCTTTCCGGAAGAATTGATCAATGACCATTTCCGCAAAAACCATCAAATACAAAAGCATTGGCATAATTGCAAAGAAAATGGACAAATACTGATTGCCCGTCCAAATAGTGACAACATAGGCCGATTGGTGAGCCTAAACGGGAAGGATAGTGAAAATAGAAGCTGCAGTGGATTGTTGGACTCTGTATCGAAAATTTGTAATCGACATCGATATTCAATCGGTTATGGATATCCTTGCTGCTGCTTATCTATTTTATTAATTAGGTATATCTGCTTAGGGTGTAAACTAAGTTCTGACCCACTATCATTTGACCATTTAAAAAATCATAACTTTCTTATTTTGCGACCAAATCTTTTGCACTCTTTTTTATATTTTAGAATAAATTATAATGTATCATTTTTACAAGAAAAAACAATTATAATCCATAATTTAGAAGAATTATGATTTTTAAAGTGAAAAAACCAAAATTGGCAATCTACCATATTTCTTCTATAGTCTCTAGATGATATATTCAATAAAGATAGAAAACCAAAAAGGTGTGGAAATATAGTCAAAAGGACCCTCATTTATTGCATAAAAAATGAAATTTTTAGAAAATGCAATAAAGGGTCATATGAGGTCGCCAAAACCCATCAAAATTTAAGGCTTTTTCATCTCAACTATGAGACTTTTTCAAATGCTAAGACCGTTATTATTCATTATTATGTTGGATTAACAAGTAGAATGCTTCAAAAATTCAATTTCTTTTATTTATTTTTTTCACTTTTTTGAAAGAATCATTTTTTGGATGATTGGTTTAAAATCGATGCTTCTGTTATGCCCCGATCCCCAATTGACGACAGTAAATAACAATTTATTTAGTCAATAAAAAGGGACAATATTTGGGCGCAAAATATAATGAGTTCGGACGGAGCGGAGTGGGGAATTTGGGAAAAGACAAGATTGGAAAGTGAATTTTGGGGGATGACTGGGGAATGGAATTATGGAAGAGGGGAAGGGTCTACAGTACCTAATCGATAAAGGGAGGGAGATTGGTCAAAGATACGTGTGATCACCAAATGGTTCCCACCCGAACACCTCCCCTTTTAAAAGGGTTTCATCCTTCCTTCTTTCTTGTTCCTTCTGCCATTCATCAGCCGGGCGAGTACCTCCGCGGTGGTCGGCGGTCCCGCTCGGGATACCTTCTCCG
>LDKF01000853.1:16746-27415 GCA_001026735.1 Rotylenchulus reniformis
TTTTTTGACGTCAGCGTCAAAAAGTGACGTCAGATGACGTAGGACGTCAAAATGGATGTCAAAATCGGATTCAGCATCAAAAATTACCCCAGGAAGTTGTTTTTTGATGAATTTTCAAAAAAAAAAATTTTTTTGACGTCAGCGTCAAAAAGTGACGTCAGATGACGCAGGACGTCAAAATAGATGTCAAAATCGGATTCAGCATCAAAAATTACCCCCGGGGAAGTCTTTTACATTGGTTTCTGAATAAAAAAAATTTTTTTTTTGGGTTCCGGATTCTTTACCATTGCCAATAATAGATCAGTAAACCAATTTTAAATGCTCCTTTTAAAAATTATAAAAATTAAAATTTGGTGAAAAATAAATAAAATCACTCTAGAATTGTTTCAAATTTTTAAATGCATTTGAAAACTAAAATTTTTCTTAAAGAGATTTCGCTGAAAAAAATGATACTAATATTATTTAATTTGTTAAACAATTCTTTGATATGTATCAACCGAGTTTAGCATGATGAAAAATGCCGGGCGCTTTGAGCCAATGCGCCAAGTTGCCGGGAAAGTGACGATTTGGCAACAAAATCCGGCCAAAAATATGGCCAAAAACGCTGAAGTCAATAGATTTTTGTCCCACGAATAATTTTGCACATTGCATTGTTTGGTGAAATCTTTGAGCAATTTCGCCAGAGAATCGTCAGCATCCACCATCGCTGTGGTCGAATTATTCATTTTCTATAGAAAGAGGAGTACTATTCTGCTTAAACAAAAATCATAACTCTAAAAATGTTTTTTTTTTGAAACTCTCGAAAAAAGCGGAACTTTTTGTTGAACCCAGATATACCTACTTTGATTCATTATCCATTAATTGTAAGAATGACCATCGATTTGTTCTTAAAATCATATACCAAGATCGGTAAGTGACAAATTTTTTTTAATTTTTTGACAGAAATTGATTCGAAAATTAGATACAAAAAGTGGTAGATGGTTTGAAATAAAAACAACTCTCTCACAGATACCATCTCTACAATGGTTTCATATCGTCGTATGTCTAAAATAACAAAAAAAAATCATTTTTAATACTTAACGGAAAATTAAAATCATTTTTCAGAGCCTAAGAAATGATAAAAAAAAATACGCGGCAGTAAGAGTGAGCATAATACAGAAACGAATTAATTTCCTCCTCCCCAATCATTTATGGGGTCAGACCACCACGGTTAGCGGGTAGCGGTGCCGTTGGAGATACCAAATTTAATTTGGTCATTGAATTATGTGTTTTATGGCCAAATTTGGTTCATGACCATATAAAGACACTGGTAATTTGGAGGTCTGACGTTGATGATGGAATTCTGAGAAACAATAAAACAAGTACATCTATATATTTCCCTAAGAATTGTTTTTTTATGAAAATATTCTGGGCTAAGGCACTTTATTTAGAAACTTCATGATTTTTTTCAAACAATTATGACAAAAAGATGCTGCCACCACATTTGAAATTATCATATGACATCAGTCAAAATTTTTGTTTGAAAATTATTAAAAAGCAATAGAATAGACAATAGATATGAAAAAAATTTTATCTGAATTCAATCGTGGTGGAACGTTTCTTGAAAATCGGTAACTTGATTTTTATGTCCTCAACATCATGAAAATCGGCAAAAATTGGCTTTTCTTGAAATCAGCAAAAAAAAATTTTTTTTGCTTGCTCTGCGTCTGCGGTGGGTTTTGGCCAATGCCGGGGAAGTGCCAGGAAGAGGGGGATGGGTGTGGATCAACTGATCAGAAGAGTTTGGAGATACCGGCCATTTGACGTTGATTGAATGTTTTGCTCTTTTAGCGACCGTGGGTACCCTCATTGTTGGTGGACCAATGATGTACAACTTGGCCAATCGCAGTATGGGTACTATTCAATATGCACCGCCTTTCTTCTGTTGATCTTTGACAGAGCGCGTAAGATTTATTTACCAGATGCAATCAGTGATCATGATCACTTCCATCTTTTTCTTCGTTCATATTAAAGGAATTCAAATAAACATATGCAAAATGCATTTTTCAAACTTGTCTCCCCCATAAATTATTTTTTTCAATTTTCTCCATTTCTCAACATCCCGGCACATTTGCCGGCCAATCGCAGACACCAATCGCCGGGTTGAACACCGTGCCTTTTGCACAGTCCTTGGGCACCCATTTGCCCTGCGCACATTGGTAGAATTTGGCACAATTTTGACGGTCCGATCGGAAGCCTTGGGGGCCAGGCGACTCCTGAAAAGTACAGCATTATGTCCTCTGGGCATTTAAGACTCGAATTGATCCTTGTCATGGTATTTCCTGTTAGGACTCCGGGGGTCTTATTTTTCAACCCATCTTCAGAGGGGGTCTATTACAAGGAAGGGGCTAATTGCAAGGGAACATTTATATTTCAACCTCAGCCATGAAGAGGGGCGCACTATTTTTCGACCTCATTTTTGAATGATGAAGTGGATAGAAATGTTTTCATGGCGATATAATCATAAATGATCAAGAAATTTTAATAGAGTTAATTTTTTTATTTTTAATTCTTAATTCAAATTTCTTAATTCTACACGCGAAAAATTCGCCAGTTTCTTTTAAAAATGATTAAAAGTGAAATTTTCTCCTCTTTATCTTAAGAGGAAAACTGATAGACCCCGGGGGTCCTAATGCAGGGAATAGATTTATTTTTAACCTATTATAGGGAGGGGACTAATTGCAGAGAGAGAATTTAATACAGGAAATAGTGTATCCCCTTTTTCCACCGTATCCCCTTTTCCTCCCCTTGTTATTCCACCGTATCCCCTATTCTTCCCCTTGTTATTCCACCGTATCCCCTTTTCCTCCCCTTGTTATTCCACCGTATCCCCTATTCTTCCCCTTCCACCTTGCACTTTTGCTGCCCATTTGTCTTCGTCAGTCCTCCTCCTTCTCCTCCACCGGTGCCAGTCACCGGTTTCAGTACCGTGCCCCCATCACAGTTTCCAACCACACATCGCTTGGCGGTCGTATCAAAATGTTCTCCATAGGGGCAACTCATTCTCTCAAAACGGCGATCCCGGCACAGTTCGTACTCCACTTGGCATTCATTGGTTCCGTAGGTTTTTGTCGATTTTGGCTGTGCCAATGCCCGCATTTCGCCCTCATAGCAAGGCGGCTTCCGATCAGAGGGACAATCATAGACGGGATCACATCGGCCAATCTTTGATTGTATGATTTCATGGATCTTTTGTTAATCCTTTTTTACCGTTGGATTGTAGCGATGTCCATTGTAGCAATTCTCCTCCATAAATTGGCCAAATCGGCACAAGAAATACTTGGAGCAGTCTTTGGGGTGGGCGCGGGTGTGTCCGTTGATGCATTGGCCGCTCACGGAAGGATCTAAATGAATATTTAATTGGAATTTCAAGGAAATCCGAGTCAGAATCAGAGATTACTAGTGCGTTAAAAAATGCTAAATGTACTTTTTTTGGCCGAAACCTTTTTTAAGAATTACTAGGCCGAAAATAAAAAGCCATTGTGCAGAATTTTATACTCTATCTTCTACTATTATTCTTTATTTTACAAAATTCGGCCAAAAAGTTCGAAATTTTCCCGAAATACCCAAAAATAGGGTAGGGAATATTTATATATATATATATATAAGAATAAAAACTAAAAATACCAGAAGCTAGATTCTGCACAATGGATTTCCTAGCAAGTCTTTAAAAAAGTTCGGCCAAAAAATTCATTTGGCATTTTTTAGCGCCCTAGCACCTGAATCAGTGGCTTACTTGTGCTCTGGCAATGCAGCCGGTGACTGCACGAACCGCCGACAAATGCCATGCCCCTGGGGCAGGTGAACTCGTGCCATTTTCCATCCCGACAAACTCGAGCACGGCCGCATTGTTGGAGCGGCTCTTGGATTCCTTCGACGCATTTTGGCGGAATGCAGGTGTAGCTGACAAGGAGAAGGGGACATTTGGGATAATTTATGAATTTGTAAGGAAATTTTAATGGGATACAGACAACTCGACCCCTGACTGATCCCAAGCTTAATACCTAACTCGGCTCAAACGATAGAGCATAAAATTAGCTATGAAATAAGTCTAATTCCAGGCCCAAAACAAGAATAGTTATGGCCAAGATAATTACTCGTATTGGCCTTTTTCCTGACACAAGTGATTAACTTGTCCATAACTTTTTTTCGAAATTGGCCAATTTAAAAGGATGTAAGCTGATTTTGTAGCCAATTTAATGCTCTATCCATCAAGCTCATTTTTATAAGTTATGTTTAAGCCGAGTTATTACGTTGGAAATCAAGTGGCCACTGATCCATTTTAACTGCTTTATCAATGAAGAGGATATAATCAAAAATAAAAGCTTCACGAGGACTTTTTACTTGTATATGCAATGCATTTGTGCCGGGTCGAACTGGGCCCCTGGTGCGCATTGCTTCTCGGTGTAATAGCCGCCTTAAAAATTGCCAAAGGATTCTACTAATTAATAACAAGCAATTAGTCCTGCATTACCATTAAATATTGAGTTTATTCATCTTTTTTACCCTTATCCAAGGCACATTCCCGAAACCGAGAGCAGTCGTAAGGGTTTACCATTCGATGGGGCGACAGCTGGTCACAAAAGTCGAATGCTTTGGCCTTAAATATTAATTTTTCTAATTTTTCAAATATTTTCCCCATAAAATTGATCTCACATAATTCCTCCTGAGCTCCTTGTCGACCAGTACAGGCATCGGTCCGGCACCTGGCCCGATCACTTTCCCTCCGCCATCGATGTCGTTCATTGGCACAATGGGCAAAAGGTACAACTGAATTTGAATTTTTAAAAAAGTTGAAAAATGAAAAAATGAATTGGGATTTACCGATTCTGTACGAGTTTGGGTGCCCAGATTGGTTGTTGCCGGGGCTGTTGATAGCAGATCCTGGCACATTGGCATCGCTGAAGCCTTGCTAGAAGAGGCCATCACACATGCTTGGCTACGGGGGTCTGGAAGGGATCACAATGACCATGGATAATCAAGTCAATGGGCATAACCAAAGTAATGTCCCTGCGGGCAGACCAGGCTGAACCAGTCACCGTCTATGCACTCCATGAAACGGGAACAATCTTTTTTCTGCACAATTTTCTGCAAAATTTATGAGCATTGATGAAAATGACTAATTTTGACCCATAGCCCACCTCTCCCTCGATACAGCGTCGATGCCGGACACCTTGGCCTTAGAAAAAGAAAAGAAACTTATCCCCGATTATTAAGACGTTTGCTTGTATCGAATCGAATAAGATCTCAATTGAGGTCTTGATCGGGCACAAATTATCTCGATAGTGTTACCCTCGAATGGGTTGAAATCGGTCGGCAACAGTCGCTCGAGTGGGTAGATGCTCTGCTGTACTTGTTGAGATTGCTGTCCCGTGGCACCAATGACGGAAAGTGGCAATGGTTGTGAGCAGAAACGGCACGGATCTGTAAGTATTGTGGGAAAGAAGGAAGATCAAGTGCAGCTATGAATGGGCGAGAGGTAAAAATGATCTAATTCAACTCGAAATTCGGACATCAGATAAGGATGCTCCATTATTTTACTTTCTTCTTCATGGTATGATCGGGACAGGGGTTGGATTCTTCGGTCATCAACTTTCAAACCAATATTCCTCCCCCATTTCCCCACTTTTCAGCCGATTGCTGGCATAGTCTCGGCAGTTGCGCTTTTTCCATCGGCCTCCTGCACACTCCTCGTACTGCTTGCAATCTGCGGATGGTTTTGTCTGCCCGTCCACGCATTCGGCGATCTTTCCCGCATTTGGGGTCAAAATCTGAACCAGGATAGCATCCATAATGCATAATAAATCATCCCGATTCCGTCCCGTGCCTAACCTTAATGTTTTTCGATGGTTCCGATTCATCCCTAAATCTTCGGCACTCTGCCGAGTAAATACAGCGCCTTTGGCCCACGTCCCATTTTGTCATGTCCGGACACTTTCCAGGAACAAATTTGCCCGCAACGCATGCAAAAAAGTCGCCACACTCGATGCTGTAAGAGTCGCCATCCGTGCACTGAGAAATGTTGGTTTTTTATAATTTAAATATATCAATATCAATAAAGCGAAGTATAAGGGTCTAATAAGGGCATTTTACCTGGGTTCGAGTTGGACATTTGTAGGAGTCGGGCGACACGCATTCCTTGCGCTGAGGATCAAAGACCCTGTTATTGGTACAGATGTACTGGCGCCAATGGAAGCGGCCGGAGGCTGTGTCCAATTCGCAGAAGAAAAACTAAACTTTGCCGAAAATCTAAAAGAAAGCCGAACATGAGGACCCACCAAACCCTAAAACCCGATAAAAGTGACCAAATGTAATAATTTTTAATATTATGAAGTCAAGGCAGAAGGGCCCGATTTTTTGCTTTTTCTAATTTTTCTAAAAAAAAATGTGTTGTGTCCTCAATTCTCGCAACTATCCAAAAATTGTGCAGCCATTGATTTCCCATGCATGATAACTAGGACACTGTGACTTTAGGTTAGGGTGCTATAACGTTAAAAAATCGTCATTTGGGCCAATCTGGCCAAAACTTATTTTTGAAGCTTGCTAGGCCAAAGATAAAAAAGCCATTGCGTAGAATTTGAATTTTATGCTTTATCTTCTAATATTTTTATTTTTTCGAAATTCGGCCAAAAAGTTCGTATTTTCGTGAAAAACTCTAACGTACCTTTGGCTGAATTTCTAAAAATTAAAGATATCAGGAGATAGAGCATAAAATTCTGCATGATCTTACTTTTTATACTTTTGGCCTAGTAAGTCTTAAAAAAAGTTTTCGGGCAGATTAGCACATGTAGCGGTTTTTTAACGGTTTTTAACGTCCTGCATGTGACGTTAGCCCGGTATTTGATCTCAATTTCGGCTCCAATCCCTCTGGGGCGGTTCGCATCTGTCCTACCTCCTCGCATTTATCCGTCGATCGCTTCATCTGCCCAGACTGGCAAACATCACATGCTCCGCTGGCCGCCTTGCACTCCCCGTCCCTGAACACCTCCCCGTCCTTTTCGCATTGGAACAATTGTGGCCGAATTCCGTTGCAAAACCTGCAGAAAAATGGCCAAAGTTTCGAGAAAAAGAGTTTTAGGCTTCATTTTATTTAGTTAAGCATACAAAAAATCGCGTCTGCACTCTCCAATCGGACTCATCCGCCACTCCCAGCCCCTGTAATTGACCTCCTCAAACAATTCTACGGATCTCATAAAGTCCACCAACCGACAAACACCAATGAACGGACAACCATCCTCCGACAAGATTCGTCTACAAAGGCGTTTAATCGGATCGAACATTCGACCGTTGTCGCAGAAAACCATCTCGGGCTCTGGGCCCGACTTGCACACGGCATACCTATGATGGATAAGAAATTGATAAACATTGACAAATGTAGGATCTTGCTTTCCCGTAAATCATTTTCATCTAATTCTTTTGGTCTCTTATAAATTAAAATTGCAACCAAAATTGCAGATTTGCTGGATCTTTGCTGGTGAAGAGTACCGTATTTCCTATATTAGGGCCTCCGGGGGGTCATATTTTTCGACCCCTCTTCAGAGGAGGGCTATTACAAGGAGGGGACTAGAGGGAGGCACTATTTTTCTACCCCCTTTTTGAATGATGAAGTGGACGTAAATGTTTTCATGGTGATTTATAATCATAAATGAATTTAAAAATCTCATGGGGTTAATTTCTTCATGATTGATCAAAATAGCGAAATTTACTCCTCTAAAACTCCTTTTTTTCTTCATCTGAAAAGGAAAATCTGAAGAGGTAAACTGATAGGATCTACGGGGGTCCTAATACAGGGACCTCTTATTTTTCAACCCCTCTTCAGAGGAAGTGGGGTTTATTTTACAGGGAAGGTCTAATTGCAGGGAGGCGACTTAATATAAGATATACGGTAAGTTTCTGACCAGTTCCGGCACCGCTCTTCTTGTCCGCCGGCGGAATTTTGCACCAAATGCGCTTCGCCTTCCGATCGCATCATTGCTCGGGGCAACAGTGGGGCCAATTCCTGGCCAGCCGATGGCGCCGATTCATCCGCCGTCGATTGGGCACAGTACTGGAGGAGCAGATGTTGGCGGATCGGAGTCAGCGCGGTGCCGGGCACGAAGGCGCATTGTTCGGCCGCTTCCTCGCAGACCAATTGCTTCGGGTTCAACACTTTGCCTNGTCCGCCGGCGGAATTTTGCACCAAATGCGCTTCGCCTTCCGATCGCATCATTGCTCGGGGCAACAGTGGGGCCAATTCCTGGCCAGCCGATGGCGCCGATTCATCCGCCGTCGATTGGGCACAGTACTGGAGGAGCAGATGTTGGCGGATCGGAGTCAGCGCGGTGCCGGGCACGAAGGCGCATTGTTCGGCCGCTTCCTCGCAGACCAATTGCTTCGGGTTCAACACTTTGCCTGCGGGGTGAATTTGTCTTTTTATGTATCAGTAGGGCATCCAATTTAAAAAAAAACTTTATTGAACCCGCTAACATATTTTTATTTCTATAAATTTTTGTTCATTCTTTAATAGTGAGCCAAAAAATTGAAAAATTTTTGATTTTCGAAGAGAATGAGAAAAGAAAAAAATGAAAATAAGGTCTAAAAATAAAAAAATGAGCATACTATCTTTAATTCTGCCGAAGTCTTTAAAATTTCATCAAAAAAATTAAAAAAATCGAAGATTGCTTCTTGCCTAGACGGAATATAGTTCTTGGCATAGTTGGTGGGAATGCTATTGCATTTTTGGATTTTCTAACTCATTTTTTGCTATTTTTCGTTCCTTTTTTTGATGCCTTTTTTATCATTTTTTCGTGCTTTTTGGCGATTTTTATGTCTTTTTGGATGACCTAGCTATCAGTGACACACGATTACCTTCAGGGCACGAGATGGAAATGGGCTGTGTCGCCGTACCACGACATATCAGTGCCTGCCTTGAGCATTTGTGTTCCGGCAGGGGGCCGTCGAAGAAGTGGAGGACGGCATCGAAGGGATTGTGCCGGTCGCAAAAGTCCACCGCCCAAAAGCATCAAATTGAATGAATGAAAATTGGCACTTTTCGTGCTATTTTTTGCACATTTTAATCCCTCAACCTTGGCAAGCTTTTCCGTCGCATCATTCAACAGATTGACTTCCGGCTGAAAACAGTCGCGGCGCACTTTGCGAGCTTGTTTGCCTTAAATTTCGCTCAAATTTTAAATTTCCTATTAGAGTTTTTACATTCATTGCCAACGAAAACAGTGCCCATAGGGCATTCCTCGAACGAAAATGGCCGATTTGCGTTGTGAATTCCGCATTTCTGATTTAAAGCACACGAATTTTACGAATTTGATAGAAATGGCCTACCAAAAAAGTAGAACTACAGGGGCCCAGAGGGAAAGAATCGCCTTGGCCAAAGCAACTGAAGGAAAATTTAATATACCTATAAGTCTACTAGAAAATTGATCAAAATATATGTTACAAGTTCTCCAGATCGACGTGTCTCATCCGCGCCGAATCCCCGCTTCCATTCTCCTGCTCCTGCTCCACCTTTTGTTCCGGATTAGTCTCGATTGGGTTGTCCCCGGAGGGATCTGGCTCAAATTCTTCGATCACTTCTTCAGGGGAATCTGATGTGTGGGAAAAAATGGAATCTTAGATTTATTTGGCCCATGGATAATGATGATAAGTCTAAAAAGTCTAAGCTGGTGCTAGGGCGTTAAAAAGAGTGCAAAATGCAAAGGCTTGGCCAAAACTTTTTGTTAAGCCTGGCTAGGCCAAAATTAGAAAAAGCTAATGCGCAGAATTTTTTACTTATGATTTTTTTTAATTTTTCGAAAAAAGTTCGCAATTTTCACTAAATACCAAAAAAGATTTTTAGGGGAATATTTCGAATTTTTGGCCGAATTTCGAAAAATTAACAAAACCAGAAGATCGGCCTATCAAGTCTTTAAAAATAGTTATCGTCCAAGCCTGTGCATTTGGCACTTTTAAGTGCCCTAGCACCATTTAAGCCAATAATTAAATTTACCTTCGGCTCCGATGGGAAAGACAAGGAATGAGAGCAGAAGGAAGAGGGGTGGAATGTGCATTTTTGGAAAAATGAAAAATGAACGGGAGGAATGATTGGCCAAATTCGGTGGTTGGCCAAAGTGGTTGGTCTCTCAATTTTAAGGCTGACTCCCCCCCCCCCATTCGCTTCATTCATTGACCTTTCATGGCCATAAATGAATCAGCATTGTTTTTGTGAGGGAACGAGGACAAAGATCGCGATTGTTCTTTGTCTTAATTGACCCGATTTTACGGACATATGTATGTTCCTAAGATTATGAAATTCCAAGAAATTATTAATCGAATAGATACTTAAATGGCTACAACTCAATAGAATCCACCTTCTGATTGGTAGCATCTTCTGCCGTCAACAAAGGCATCAACCATCTTATACTTTGCTGGATATTGATATTTTAAATTACCCCCCATATTTAATTAATCTTCAATATTTTTAAATAAATTATCCAATTGAGAAATTCGACCATAAGATACTTGCCAATTCGAATCAATTAATTTAATGATTTAATAATTAATCTTTAACATTATTACATACAGTGTAATAGGATAAGGGCTTTATCTATTTCAAGGCCAACCAAAAAATGCAATAAATAAAAAAATCTACCGTATT
>LDKF01000853.1:33721-46990 GCA_001026735.1 Rotylenchulus reniformis
TGTGTTAAAACAAAATGTAGTCTGATTTCTTTTTCTCTATCCATTCAATTTTCCAATAACAGATGATAATAAGAAATTCGCTTCGAAAAATCGAGGATTCAAAGCAATTGGCGCTACTATGAAGAAGACCCATTTTGGGACTCAAACTTTTTTTGAGTCCCGGTACTCAAATTCATTTTATTTTCATTGTTAATAATATTTTATTGATCAACATTGTAATTCTTTCTTTTTTTTTAACCCGACAGCAAAATGCTTGACCGCCTGAAAATTGAGAGCAAGTTAGGTTATCTGCCAGTATGAAATACTGGCGGCACAGAAATCTGCCAGTATGAAATACTGGCGGCACAGAAATCACAGAAATCTGCCAGTATGAAATACTGGCGGCACAGAAATCTGTATGAAATACTGGCGGCACAGAAATCTGCCAGTATGAAATACTGGCGGCACAGAAATCTGCCAGTATGAAATACTGGCGGCACAGAAATCTGCCAGTATGAAATACTGGCGGCACAGAAATCTGCCAGTATGAAATACTGGCGGCACAGAAATCTGCCAGTATGAATTACTGGCGGCACAGAAATCTGCCAGTATGAAATACTGGCGGCACAGAAAATTTGAGTCCCGAGACTCAAAAAAAGTTAGAGTCCCAAAAATGGGCGCCTTTCATATAGCGCCGAATATTGCATTATTAAATAAGAATGTCCATCCATTTGATTTGTTTGTGTAAAATATAAAGGAGGCAGAGGACGGAAAACCAGGCTACTGAACTTTTTAAAAATGTTTTTAAAATTTTTGACGGATATTGGACCGAACAATCCCCCGTGGACCAGGTATGATCTCTGCATTGCATGCATTCTTCATATGTATAAAATAAATAAAAATGAAAAATGGAATTTTTTAAACGTTTAAGCGGACCTTTCTAGAACAAAAATCCTTTTACTATATCTAGAGCTTATGATAACCATTTGATAAAAATACGCGGCATTAAGAGCGAGAATAATAAGAACCGAATAATTTCCTCATTCATTTATGGGGTCCAGACCACCACCATTGGTACCGCCGGATATTACCAAATTACATAAATGGGTCATTGAATTATGTGTTTTATGGCCAAATTTGGTCCATGGCCATATCAAGATACTGTAAAAATAAAAACCACGTCTGACGTTGACAATGGATCTCTGTTTTGAGAATTAAATAAAAATATATAATTTTTTGGGAAAACAATCCATAAATATACCGAAAATATCCTGGCATACGGTAATATTTTTGTATTTTTAAATTAAAAATATAAACTTTCATTTTTCAAAAAATTGTAAACCAAATCGATGTCACAAAAAGAGGTCACACATTTGACATCAGTTTTTTTATTTATTAGTGGTGAAAATTTTGCATTTTTAAAGGGGGTGTTTTTGATCCCAAAATTTTAGATTTTGACCGTGGTGTCCTTTTTGGGGGCTTTGTTGTTGCGATCCATGTTCTATATTAATTTGATCTGCAGGTGAGTTACATATTTGCATTTAGCTGATCAAATGCTCAAAAACTAACGTATTGAAGATCAGAAATCGCCGGACATTAGCGCACTTTGCTAATGGGCCAAGGTCGTTTTTGGTCCAATTTCCAATAAAGGATAACTAATCGTAATTTAAAAATCTTGATAGAAAAAACCTGATGTGAAAAAAAATATTAGACATTTATACCAAGTTTGAATTATGACAGTTAGGTATAACTTTCTTGGTATGGATCTATGGATCTACATTTAAAAATTTATGTAAATTGTAATATATTACGATAGAAATATGTCCATGCTAAAGTGAGATTGAAAAGAAAATTTATCGACACGAGAGACAAAGGATAGAAGAAATGCGTATTATTTTGTGGAAAAGATCGAAAGAAAATGTGAGAGATAAGGGGAAATATATAGTTTCGAAAACTTTACTAACATTAATCAAAGGCTCTCACTTTACCATTTTTCTGTTCTTATTATATATGTTGTAGCCGATCTTGAATATCAGCCGAAGTCGACTTCGGCTGAATATTCAGGATCGGCTACAACATATGTAGGTATATACTTTGACTAATGAATTTTTTTATTATGTGAATAAAATCTTGGATTTTTGAACGATTGGAAACTTCTGAAATTGACAGGGAGTTATAGCTAATGAAATTATTTATAATCACCGATTTGCATAATCATCTTTTTATAATCGAACCAATAATAAATCAATTTGAATACAAAATCCAAATGTTTCGGTGCAACTCACTACACTTTTCACTTTTCCATTTCGAAACTAAACCTTTCAAAAAATTCAGATTTTTGAGCTTTGAACCATAAAAAACTCAATTGCTGTGTAAATAGTGGAGGGAACAGCAGGAAAGTGCTGCCGGAAGTGGTGGCCAAACTACAATATTTTGTGTCGAAAAGCATGGAGAAACCCTTGAACCGTCCCAACCCAAAGAGCATTCCTGGCCTAACCACTCAAAACCGATTTTCTCAATTTTGAAATGGAATAAAATAATCTTTTGCCCTAAATTTTTTTATTTATTTCAGAAAATTTTGGCAAAAATGAAGCTCAAAAGAAAGGCGATGTCGTTGGATATGACGGCACAGAGAGCGAAAATAATCTTCCACAATCCATTCGGTGAGAAATTAAAGTTTTGTAAGCTGCATTAACTTACAAAACAAAAAGTTTAAAATGACCAAAATTGTAACAAAAAGATTATTAAATACCGGTACTTTTTTCAATTTGTATCTACTATCTAGCTTATCCCCCTTTTTCAAAAATTTTTCGATAAATCATCTGAAAACGATTTACTGGGGTAATTTTTTGAAACCTCCTTCAATACTTATGTAAGGCATACTAAAATATCAATAGTACCATCTCTTCTGGTAATTTACATATTTGGTCGGGGTGAAGTCCTAATTCCATCTTCAAGTTCCGATTTTTGACGAAAATTATAGAATACTGCTTATTCCGGAAATTTAATTGTTATTACAACTTTCATTTCTTCGGTGGCCTACACCATCCTTGCTAAGCTTATCCACTTTCAGAATTTTGATTCATTTTTTAGTACATACATAACTATGTTTTCTTAATTTCTCAGGTAGAAAACCGGCACACCCAACCTCCTTTCATAAATTGTCGGCACTGAAGGAGAGTTTGGATGAAGCCGAAGATGCTCATGACCATGATGAGTTCGATGGTTCCAGTCAGCAGCAGAGCAGAGGCCGATCACCTCGTCCCTCCTCCCCGATCTCCTCCTCCTTCTGGGGATTACCGATCCGGCGTCATATGTCGGTGCCCTGTAAAATGCCATCAGCGATGATGCAGCAGACAATGACGCCGAATCGGGCAAAGATGCAACCCACGCGTAAGAATAAAGGGAGAACATAAATTATCGGTCCCAGATCCAAAACCAATGGATTAAGCATACAAAGTTATTCAAAATACCAAACCATAATTGGAAAAAAATCTCTCGGCTACTCGAATTGAAGACATGAATTGCCTATCCGCAGAGGGTTATTTAATAGGCTAATTTTTTTAGCTAATTTTTTTTTCATTTACACGTCACAAGGACACCTATTAAAATGCTTCAAACCCTAAGTACCTACCTTCGCCTGTAAGCTAGTAACGTTGCTGGGCCCTTGCCAAGAGATCGTTCGCTTTGCTCTCTAGAGACACCTTTTNTGCTCTACCAACTGAGCTACGCCCGAGCGCTCGGCTAATAGATCTCTTTTTGCTTCTTCCATAAGGGGCATGCTCCTCCCTTACGCCTTCCACCCCGACAAAGACCGTCCTCGGTCTTTCTCTCTGCTTCATCAGGGGAATGCTTCCGTCCCTAGATCACTGGGTGGGGCGTCCGCTTATGGGCCCAGCCGATCGATGTAAAGGTTGCCATTATTGCAGGCAGTGGTAGTACCATCCGGTACTACCACTAAGGGAACGTTAGGCCGTCGGTGGAACTCGAACCCACATACCTATCTCCTATCCGGGGTGAGCTTTCAACCATTTAAGCTACAGCAGCACGCTTTGCCCTCCGCTTATGGATGCTTTTCATGGGGTGGGAATCACTCTCGGGAGCAGTGTTGTTAAAATCAGAAAATTTTGCTCCGACTCCGGGCTCCGGCCCCGGGAAAATTTTGCTCCGACTCCGGGCTCCGGCTCCGAAAAAATTTTGCTCCGACTCCGGGCTCCGGCTCCGAGAAATTTTTGCTCCGACTCCGGCTCCGACTCCGATTTGACTCCGGCTCCAAAAAATTTCAAAATTTTTAATGCATCCAAAAAGTTCGAAAAAAAATTTAAAACATTTTTCACAAAATTCTACAAAATTTTCGCAAAAGAATTTTTACAAAAATTCAAAGAATTTTCACTAATTTTCTAAAAAAATCAAAAAGTCAAAAATTTTCAAAAATTCAGAAAAAAAATTTCAAAAATTTTTTAATGTCAAAATTTTCGTAAAAAAATTAACACTTTTCACAGACCAAGCTTTATTATCAAAAACAAAATTATTCGATGATTTGTCATCTGCACCTTTCGGTATTTCGTATTTCTACGGCGTTTTGTAGTCCATAGACTGCTCTCTGCTCTCCCTCCGTGTATGCGGGAGAGAAAAAAAATAGAGGAAGAGAAATAGTGTGCATTTTTTTAACTTTTCAGCCCAAAAATACATTTTCTCCCTTTTTTTCAAAAATTTACCTGCTCCACCATAAAATTGGCGCAAAAATTCCATTGAATTGGGAATTTATTTTCGGCTCTAAGATTTTATGAAGAGAAAGTTTTCCTTTATGAACTTTCTCTCTGTATCTTTTCTCTTTGTACATTTTTACTTTTTACCGCTTCACTTCAATGAAAGATTCGCTTCAAAAAATTCTAGGTTCAAAGCAATTCAATCGGCGCCCAATTTCCATATTAACTTTCCCGGAGTCGGAGCTTTTACAAAAAATTTCGCTCCGACTCCGACTCCGGCTCCGAAAAAATTTTTGCTCCGACTCCGGGCTCCGGCCTTTCCTACAATTTGGCTCCGGCTCCGACTCTGGAGTCGGAGCGGAGTCGGAGCCGGAGCTTTTAACAACACTGCTCGGGAGGCATTCCTCTTCTCCCTTACAATGCTAAACCTATATGAAGGTCCTAAGTTGCGGGTTACTTATATCGTCTCTACTCCACTTTAGGGGACCTATCGAGTTTTATGGTTTTATCGACTTTTAGAGGCCCCTTCAAACTTTTGGAGTCCCATAAAATTTTAAAAAAATAAAAAATTAAATTAATTATATGTCAAATTTGACACCATAATTTGTAGCTAATTTTTTTCACAGAGTGATCAAATTCACCTTGCAAAATTTCAATTGGATCCCAAAAGTTTATGGGGCCCGTAAAAGTCAATGGGACCCCTAAACTTGAGTAGAGCCCTTATATCATTTTATGTTCAACTCCCATGAATTTCAATTTTATTTTTTTTTAATAATATATCCGATAAAAAGAGAGGCACCATGATTTTATCATAGAATTCTATCAGTTAAATTATGGTTGAGTGTGATTCTATATGTCGTTCTTCATTGTGCGAAAATTGGTTTCTACACTCAATGGATTTGAACTCAATCTTCACTTAACTTGTTGTCATGTTTCTTCTGATATCCTTAATTTAGGCAATTTATCTTGATTCTTGTGCTTAAAGCATTGGATTTTGCTAACTGAGTAGCAATGGATACAATCATTATTTCGGACTAAATTATTGGTTAGAATTCAATTAATATATCAGGGATGTCCTAAGGGTTCAAAATAAGTACATCCAGCACCGAAACTTGAAAATTTACATATAGGATGCCAGCACCCGATTAGGGCCACCGGAGAAATTTTTAAAAATTAGACCTTTTCTTAACAAAATAGGTCATTTTTTGAATAAAATCTTCAAAAAATCCAAAAATAAGGACAAATCTTAGAAATAAGGACATGTGACATCCCTGAGTTATATTCAAGAGCAATTAACGATAAATATCAATGTTTTGCAATGTATATGTCATGGAATATAAGTTAAATTTAGTTGTGGCCAACATGTTGCACATTGTCACGCATTACTACAAGGGGGACGACTTTTCGCTGGAACCAGGTGATCGAGTACTTCTCGTGGACAACGGAGACCCAGACTGGAAGCATGGGTTCAAGGTACGTATGATTAAAATTTGTTGTTTTTTCGACGCGAATCCCTTCGTTTTTATTAGTCCGATGATGGCCAATTGGGCCTTTTGCTGACCTTCCCCAGCACTTGTGTGGCCCCCTATGAGCCCAATGAACAGCCAATGCGGGTTGTGCACAATTGCCACTTGGCAGGACAGAATGTACGGCTTTATCGGGATCAGGTATCAAAAAAACCCGAAAGTCAAAAATCGGCAATAAATTCCATTAATTTTATGAGATCGATGTAAAGTTCGAAAGCAATTTACCTTTAACGCTTGAAGAGATGTTATATGTACATATTTTATAGGATGTTTAAAAATTAATAATAATTCAATTTTATTCAAAAGGATTTATTTTTTGGGAAAATGTTAAAAAAGGTTAGTCGGCTTGATAGAATACCGTATAAATATAAACAAAGACCGCGGGGAAGTCTGGCATTTGTTGCGTTTGTATCCGCTTTTTATCCCTCTCACAATATTTTTGAAATTAATTCACCTAAAAACGACTTCCCCTAGGTAATTGTTGACGCTGAATTCGATTCTGACGTCTATTTTAATGAATGCATCATCTGACGTCATTTTTTGACGCTGGCGTCACTTTTTATTGCGACAAAAAACAAAAAATACCGACCCAAGAAACGAGAAAAATCGAGACAGAGACCCCGTGGTAATCATTTTAGTGATTTTCAAGAAATGACGTCAGATGACGCATTACATTAAATAGATGTCAAAATTTGATTCGGCGTCAAAAAGTGACCTTAGTTGTCGCATTGCATCAAAATGGACGTGAGAATTGATTCAGCGTCAAAAATTACTCCAGGGAAGTCATTTGTTTAATAAAAAAATGAAAAAAAAATCTTCTCGAGGAGGGATAAAAAGCAGATACAAAAGCAAAAAGTACCGGAAGTCCAACCGATTTTTGACCTATTCTATCTTCTGTGAATAAAACTTTTATAAAATCTCGCTAAATTTGACCAAAATGCAATAAAATCCTCCAAATAAATAAACAGAATATTTGACCATTGTAAGTTTATTTAGATTGTGTTCGTCCAACCCGATTCGTTGAGTGCCGATGGCTTTGTGGTAGTCAGGAACGAACACGGCAAATTTGGACATTGCTCGCTTCATATGCTTGCAATGGCCTAAAGGATCAAAGATCAAATCCATGATTATGTATTTGACCAATAACTCTGTTCATAATAAACATTAATGTATTCAAAGTTTTTGAAATAATATACTATTTTCCGATTAAATGATAAAAAATGATTTTCGATAACCTTAAAAAAACTAACCGACGTATGCCATAAGCACTGAAACGCCGTGAGGCCACCTACTAATGGTACGTGTTTTCTCAAAATTTTGAATTCAATTCATTAATATTCGCTCAAAAAACAACCTAGCGAAACCTTCTTTGAAGTGTCCAACTTCAAAGAATTTTTTATGTTCCTAATTGAAGTGTCCAACTGCAAAAAAGGGGCAATGGTAAAGAATCTGCCACCCAAAAAAAATTTCTTAAACTATCTAGAAATGACTCTCCGGGGGTAATTTTTGATGCTAAATCCGATTATTCTTTTTGTTTTTTTTCCAAATCATTTTTTTCTAGCAAAATGAATATTTTTGATTTCACTGATCAAATTCGTGACATAAATGGCGCAATTGCATTTCTGTCCGAGCGCGAAATTCTTCGCTCTGATCCACCGCAACCGCAATGTCCAGACAATGATTGTGCTCGCGAAAAAAGCATTTGATAATCTGTTGGATCAGATTAGTGATTTTTACCCGGTCAATAATTGAATTTTAAATTTTACTCATTACCCGTGCTTCATTTCCTTTTGTGCCTTTCATAGTTAACACTATCAATTTTTACAGTGTAAAATGATGATGAATTATGATAAAATCTGAGTTTTTTGTGTGATATGATGAAATGGAGGACATTTTCGATGATTTTAAGAAACAAAACTCGTTACCCGACGTCAGCGTCAAAAAGTGGCGTCAGATGACGCGTTACGTCAAAATGGACGTTAGAATCGGATTTAGCGCCAAAAATTACCCCCGGAAAAAAGTTATGGGCAAAATAATTGGCTAGAATTTAAATATTGTCCTATTTTAGCCATAACTTCATTCGGAGTGGACAGTTTAAAATGGGACCCTTATAGCTTTGCTCTATTTTTATGTCAACAAACGGGCTTCACTATAACATGTGAGCGGTGTTCGTTTCCACACTTTGCTATACATTTCGCTGTATATGCATTTCGTAGTAGCGTGTGGTGTCCCGCATAGGAGAGAGGGCAGAGCTTAGAATGAAATAGTGCTATTCTTTAAGAGAGCGGGAAGGCGAGTGGGGGAGAGAAGAGAGATACAGCAAACAATCAAAGGAAATCCACTCGCCTTTGCAACCCATAAGCTTCATTAATAATTTTTTGCACGAATATTGCCCAAAATGCTACGGGAATTGTCCCTGGTCCCTCTGTATTCGGACGATGAAATCTTTCGCCTTTTACTAAAGATTTCCGTGCAGGGGGACGCTTATGGGTTTACCCCAATTTTTGGAAGCGCTTCCCTTGGGAGCGCACAAAATTGGAAAATTATATTTTTATAATTTATTTAATGATTAGGAGGAGCCCACAGGAAAACAGCTTCATTGATGTCGTTTATTGCCAAATGAAAATTTGGATCAAAGTCGTTTGTTCGTTCTCTCACTTAAATTCATGTTTAGAAAAAATGTTTCATTTTTTATTCGATAAATTACTGACCCATTATTTTTCTTTACCTCGAATCGTTTGAAGATGTGAATGTCGAAAATTCGTACAACGAAAATTAACATTATGCCAATAAATAGTTTTATGTAAATTTTCAAATGTGAAACAACTACGTTTCACCTTCCTTTACGTTAATCTTTTTTTTCAAGATTTCTTTAGATTTATTTTGATACTTATCTATAATAATTATGTCGGAATTGCAATTGTCTCATGGTTTCCTGAACGTAATTTATTATAGAAATGATGTTAATGTTATGATTTCGATTTAGAAATTTTTTTCGGGAACAGACATGGTTTCTCTGGGAGTAACTCCCGTATTAGAAGTAGCTTCGCTCTATGAAGGCAATTCGCGATGGTATTTACGCGATCAAGCTGAAAAAGAACCTGGACTCTGCTTAGTACCAACATATCATGTCGAAATAGCTAAAAGTTGCCGTATCGGGGATCGTGTCATACTGCAAAGCTACTACCCAACCAAATTTGCAAGAAAGAACGCAATAATGTTGAAAAAATTCTCGAAATTCGCTCAAGCTAGCCTCCCTCTCGTTGCTGTCAAGTACATGTCGAATCCACTAATTCCTCTCTCCACAGTCGAGAACAAAAGCACGATGACCGACCCATTGTTGTCGATTTTTCCAAAGTTGGAAACCGCAAACCACAAAGCTGCCAGAATATGCCCACAGGTTTTCTATTGATCTACTTCTTGTAGTCCGATTATCCACCAGGGTGAATGGCTTCTGAGTCGATTCGATAAGGCGTTCCATGAGTTCTTTTCAAATCCGATGAATAGAGCTGGTCTTCATGGTTCTCCTCCAGTCGCTAAATTGCTTTCAAATTTGTCTGGGTTAAGCCTTTGGACTATAAAAAAACCATACAATAAAGGTTGAATGAATAAAATAATGCGAAAATTTAAAATAAATTAAGGAAGTGGGCAATACAGTCCCTAAATGTTCAAATCAATCAAAGAAAAAAGTTGCTCGGCGTGATCTTTGGGAAAAGGCAGCAAATGACTGCCCAGTCTTCATTCGTGACCAAATCCGTCAAGTCATCCATAGGCATTATCGTGAACAGATACCTGTTAAAGTTGTAGAATTGATTAATGAGGTTTAAAAAATGATTTTAAAAAAATTAAAAAATAATTAAGGTCCGACAAAAATTATCGCAGGATGGCATCATTTTTCCCCCAATATAACAAAAATGCAATACATTTTAAAAGGGATGGGTATGAGATATGAAAGGATCAGAAAACAGAACCAGATATATATAAGAAAGGACTTGGAGGAATGGCGCGCAAAATATTTGAGGTTTTGTCAAAATACTCCGTAGCAAATGGTAAAATTTATCTTGTAGAAAAATCCACGAGTTACGGCAAGCTGGTGCATTGATCATCTATCAAGACGAAACTTGGATTTTTACTGGGATGAGCCATCCCCGAGACTGGATTGACAAAACCTTGGAAAACAATCCTATGGCCAGCTATAGAGAATTTCACACAGTAGGCCCAACTCCCCCAAAGGACAAGGGAAAGCGATGCATAGTTATCGGTGCCGTATGCGAAGAAAAGCCTTTCCTACCATTTGCCATGAGAGACGGGGGATTTACAGACCAAGGAGATTACCATAAGACTATGACGGCCAAAATATATAAGGAATGGTTAATTGGCATGATCCCGCAATTCAAAGCAGCAGCGGGAGACCGACAAATAGCATTGGTCATCGACAATGCTCCTTATCATAATACTGTGGAGAGGGCGAGCCCTGCAAACTCAGCCAAAAAACAGAAATTTATAGATTTCCTAGAAGAACAGGGCATTCCAATAGAGGATGGAATGACCAAAAAGGAACTTATTGATCTGTCAAATCAATTGGTCAGTCAGAACCCGGGTAAATTTAATAAGAAGGATGTGGAAGAATTATGCGAAAAAGAGGGATTAGAGGTTTGAATAGTAAAGAGATTTCAATTTTATTGATTATTAGGTCATCCGTTTACCTCCATATCATGCAGAGCTAAATGTCATCGAATTTGTGTGGGCCTATTTGAAAAGGAAACTATGCGAAAAATCAACCGTCCAAAACAGAATTGCTACTGTAAAAGAATTAGGGAATCAAATTGTGATGGATATGCCCCTCTCCATTCTAAAAAACTATCATCAACATATAAGAAATGTTTAAGAGAATTTTGTGCGAATTCATAATTTGCAATTGAATCGCCGTGTCCAGCGATTTGTCATCTCGCTGATGGATGATGATCAATCGGAAGAAAGTGAAGATGAAGTGGAGATTTCAGATAATGAAAATTCCGAAATCGAAGAAGAACTTATCGAAAATGAGGAAAATATAGATCCGAGTGAAATTCCGACGCCATCCCCAAATCTACAGTCACCTAGTCCAAAAAAATTATGCCCGTTTCCCTTCTACTAACTTCCAATGATTGTTATTATTAAGTTTAGATTATATTTATTATTAAAAAACCTTGCAGAATTGGCAGAGCACACTTCCGAATTTGACAACATCAGTCATTAGCCTAAAAACCACACAAGCAAAAAATAAAAATAATAAAACTTATCTAATCAATTCAGCGTTGATTTAAAAATAATGTTGATTTAATAATAAAAATACATAATCACAATATATAAAATAAAAAGAAGCTGAAAACATATTAAAATGGCAATAAGAAGCTGAAAACACATTAAAATGGCAATAATAGTCCTTGAGAAACGCTTTAGTACAACATGGATGCGCGTCATAAAATCGCGGAGCTAAAATAAAATTTGCAATTCTCAGGATTATTTGCGCTTATTATAAAAGTTTGTTATCAAAAAATTTAATTGCAATGAAATAGAATAATTATTGGTTCATTGAATTTAAAAAATAAAATTCCATTTCCAATTGTCAACAAATCCAAAATCATAAAAAAATTAAAATGACTGACTGAGATTAAAGAAGTTATATACTTAAAAAAATTGGACCAGAAAACACTAATGAGTAGGTTGTACAGGCACTATCACACTATGGCGGTGGGCATATTTATCATTTCGAAAAAAAGGCGGTGGGCCTATTTCACCTATTTCATCATTATCACATATTTTCTTCCGTCCTCGTTTTTATTTTTTTGCAATGATCCAGTAGAGTTGTTAGGATACACTCAAATTTAGCATAAATTGGCATAATGTTTTTTCGTTTCATAAATTGGGCTCATTGACGATTCGAGGTAAAGAAAAATAATGGGTCAGTAATGCTTCTCAAAAAAATTAGCATTCCAACTTCTAATCCAACTTCTTCAGCACTTTTAAAATTCCAAGAATATCAATTGAATCGAATTGTTTATTTTTCTTTTTGTCAAGGATAATAAACTAGAGGATTTTTTTGGGTGTCCCAAATAAGAACCGAGGCGAAGAAAAAAAAGAAGAATAAAAAAGTCGAAATGGACAAACAAAACAAAATTCAAATGCTTTTTTAGCGCCAAAACTTGTATAACCAAGTGGAAACAGAGGCGAGAACTTTCCTTGTTTTCCTAAATCAGTATAATTGGATCTTATGCAGTTTATTCCACATACTGTAAGTTCAGAAATCTACCAAAAATCCCCTCTCCATAAATTCTGAATCTCTTCTTTCTGAATATATATACATATGAAAAAATTAATACAAATAAAAAAATTTTCTTCAAAATTTAGTCTAATAATGACAAAAAAGTATAGCTACAAGGAATTGCGGCTTTTGAAAGCAGAAGAAGAGAAAGTAAATGTGTGGGCTGTTATAAGATTTCTTACATATTCAAAGGGTAATATATTCACAATTTAATCTAATCAAATAACTTCGATTTAATTTTTTCAGATTACAAAATTGTCAAGTTGATGCTGCTGGATGAGGGCGAAACCCCAATATTTTGCGAATTGAAGTTGGGGCAAAGCGATAACTTTAACACTTTGGCTCTCACTGCCGAAATGATCATCCGTATCCACCGTTGCAAGGTACGCATTTTCAATTTTTCAATCTAATAGTGAGCAAAATTTGAAAAAATTTTGTTTTTTTTGTGGATCACAGAGAGCAGAGGAAAATCGGAAATTACCATCATTTTGGGGAAGAAAATACGAAAGAGCGTGGTAAAATAAGAGAAGTCCAAAATGCGGTTTTTATGCGCGTCCGTTATATTTCGATATAGGGGAAGAAAACGAGCACTCTCCCATGTGAACAGAGAAAGAGAACAACGAGTAGTATGGAAAAATGAGACATGCTAAAACCGCACTCTGGAATGAAAGACAAGGGCGTAGCCAAGGGGAGCTGACAAGAGAGCTGAACAGAGGGCTATAGCCCCCCATCCCCCCAGAAATGCCAAGCC
>LDKF01000854.1:5124-15294 GCA_001026735.1 Rotylenchulus reniformis
CTAATAAAAAAATGGAAAAATTAAAAAAAAAAAAGATGGCCATAATCCTGAATCCGACCGACCTGAATCGCATAGACAGGGCCCGCAGACAGCCGGGTGAGCAGTTTGAGAAAGCAGGAGAGTTGTTGAGCAAATTTCGGTTGAGATCTTTTTTTTTTAATAATTTTGTTGGTTAAATGTAAATCGCTAAAAATAGTGCTTGGTTCGAATCCCAAACGATAAAATGATTTTTTTGGATAAAAAATAAATGCATCGATGTTTAGGACTTGCAAATCAAAGTTGTAAAAATTTTGATAGAAATTCATTAAAATGATGGATGGAACAATGACCTACTCGTAAATTGAGGTGCAGTGCAGAAAAGGCCTGGTTCAAACCCCAAACAAAAAAAAAACAAATGATTTTTTCGGAAAAGTCATTGGGTCGAATCCTGGGTTTTCTGGATGATTTCCAAATCTTACGGAGACAGATGTCCGCTTGAAGACAGTCGGGGAAGCCTTTCAGTACTAAAAAAATTAATCAATAAGAAAATTCAAAAAATCCTACATTTCCATTCACTTACCCGTGTTCATGTCGATCCCGTTGGTGTAGGACCTGAATTTACAAGATTTTTTTCCAAAAATCTCTAAAAAGATCTTCCTCACCATGCATGTTGGAAATATTCTTCTAGCCTAGAAAAGCAAGAAAATATTTAAAAAAAAATAAAATTTTAGTTTTTTTGCCTGGATTTCAACGGGTTTGGTATTTGGTAAAAGCGCAGGAACTCGCGCAGTCGGCTCATTTCAGTGTGGTAGCGAGCGGTGCCGCTGTATAACCGTTGGATGATCGCGGATACTTAAGAAATCGATAGGGTATTTCGTGTTTTGTGGAAAAAAATTCTTGAAAAATCGATGAAGATAATGTTATGGAAATATTTTTAGTGTGATTAAAAATTTAGCTCCTTTGCCTGCCAAAAAATCTTAACCTGAAAGAAGCATTGGATTGGAATTGAAAGTTCGGAGAAATCGGACTTTCCAGAAGGGATTCTTGGCCTAAGTCCGGGGTGGCAGAATGGTTAATGACGACATATTCCGGCTGAGAGTCTTCAGAGGTTCGAAGCCCATCCGGTAGAGAGTTTTTTTTTTTTAAATTTGGACCCAAACTAGACAAATGGTGATTCAATCGATTTTAAAATTTTCATTGTTAAAATAAAAATCGAAAATTTTTATTCTTGGAAAACTCACCGTTTCCGAACACGCTGGCATACATCAGACTGCCCAGGATCATCATCACGATGGTGAATATCTTCTCCGAGTCGGTGGTGGCGCTCACGTTGCCGAACCCGATGGAAGTGATGGTGCTGAGCGTGAAGTACAGCGAAGTGACGTAGCGGGATTTCACTGAAATGAGACTGCACTGAAGTTCGTGGCCAGCAGAAAATTTTGGGGAGACGAGGAATTTTAAGGTGCTAGGAGGTTAAAAAAAACCGCCACATGTGCCAATCTGGCCGAAAACTTTTTTTTCAAGCTTGCTAGGCCGAAAATATAAAAAGCCATTGTGCAGAATTTTATTCCCTATCTTCTGATATTTTAAATTTTTCAAAATTCGGCCAAAACATTCGAAATTTTCGTGAAAACCCATATTTTTCGATATTTTCGAAAATTTCGAATTTTTTAGCCGAATTTCGAAAAAAAAATTTAAATACCAGGTGATTGGCATAAAATTCTGCACAACTTTTTAGTTTCCGGGCCAGATTGATTTGGCGGTTTTTTAATGCCCTGACACCAAATTTTAGTTGTTGTTCTTTAAAAAATTTGTTAGTTATTGAATATTTCACTTTTTTCTCCCTTTCCTCTCCTGACCCCCTGATTATTTTATGTCGCTATTATAAAATAAATTTTAAAACACTTTTTAAGTTTTAAAAAAAATGCATTTTTATTTTGTTTTAGACAAGTCGTTATGGAATATGGATACGAAGCGAACATACGTGAAGGACCGCCGCTGGGAAAGGACCCGTTGTGCTGTTTGCTGTAGGGCTCGTTCAGATGGCGAGCGAGTTGGTGGAGCCAGGTAATGTTATTCTGTGGGAAAAAACACATTGTAAGGAAGGGACAAAAATCCTAAACCAATGGCCAACTCAAAAAAAGATGACGAATCGAAATCGAGTGCTGAGATTTTTTTCACCCCCATTTTTCCAACAAAAAAAAATCCATCGAGAACCTGTCCCATTTTTAGTAATAAATATTTTTAAATGATATCAAAAGCGACGCAAAATGGAGGAAAAATTACCATAATTAATTAATTTTTCTATAACTAAAAAATTCGCATTCCAAAGAAAAAAAAATCAAAGGGGCATCTTGTCTTGAATTTTTGTCTCGACCGATCGGCATGATCGGTCGAGAGCTCGGAAACATCCGAGCGAAGAGAACGCACGCGAGGGGTCCATGGCCGCGACGCACGCGCACGAAGGATCAGAAAGAAGGAAAGGGAAGGAAGAAAGGGATGAGCGGAAGTCAGTGGACCGGACCATCCCCGGAGGGCCTGTGATCCCTGATCGGAATTGATGCTTTTCCCATGTCCCTTCCATCCCATAATGTGTCTTTGACATTTTCTCCGTTCCGCCCATCAGGGCTTTTAACTTGTACATTTCCCTTTGTACATTTTTTCCACCCCTTCTCCACTTTCCATTCACTTTTTCTGTTGTTCATCTGTTCTGAATAAAAAGGAACAGAAAAAACTTGTGTGTCCCGGGGAAAAACTTTGAAACACCGCAGGTGATTTTGTTTGGACTGGTAAGAAGGGCTTTTTCGGGAAAGGCCCAAAGCCGGTCCAGACAAGTGGCGACCCTTTGGCAACCAAAAACTAATTTCCCGAGCAAAAACAGGTGTGCCGCTACTGCATTCCGGGTCGAGCCGAACTCCTCGGATCAAAAGTGGCCTCCAATTGGTGCTGCAGAGTTGAGCCGAAACTCCTCCGAAGCAGACCAGAGTGACCAAAATCGGGACCGCACAATCAAGTGCAGCAGATTGAGTGCAGAACTTGGTGTTCATCACTGTGTTCGACGAAGCAGAACTGGTGAAAAAATTTGGAAAAAAATTCTCTAACCAATTGTTCCACCCAATTGGCCGAAAAGGCCTTTTGGTACATTTAATCAGTGTCCGAAAAGGACGAAAAACTTTAAAACTAACAATATCTAAAAATAAATCGAAAAGTTTNCGCCGAGCTGCAGATGCCATTCAACAACTGCTGAACAAAGCAGTGCCGATCCAGCCGGTCCTTTCACCGGACAACGACCAAAATCTCATCAAACTGAACGACATGATGGATGCGCTCAACGACGACATCGAAGATCTATCTGAGTGCTTCCGCGACCTGAAAAATTCGACCGAAAAATGGTGCAGTTTGATCCAGCGAGCAACAGTTGCTGAAAAACCGACACTAGAACAACAGTACATCAAAATTTCGGCTGAAATTCAGCTCGAAGATTGCCTTGAGCAGTCCGGCGAACGTCTTCGAGTCCTTAAAGATATGGACAGACGCCTAAAAAATTTAAAAAGGCGTGAAGAAAAGGCTAAAAATATGGCCAAAAATGCCGATAGCCAAAAAATCTTGGCAAATTCGGGCTTCACTCTTCCGAAAATGGAAGTGCCTAAATTCTCTGGAAAACAGAGTGATTGGCCAGATTGGTGGCCAATTTTCAAAGCAACTGTCGATGACTCTGCTGCGAGTCCAGAGCTGAAACATGCCATGCTGAAACAACTACTTGACGGCAAGTCACAGCCATTAATTGCTGGGCTGAAACTCAGCGATTACCAACTGGCCATCGACTTGCTAACAAGGCATTATGACGACAGCGAGCTGCACATCCGCCGGCTTTTCTTCGAGCTGAAAAACTTAAAACAGTGCTACAGCTTCACTGATGTCCGCAACTTCTACTTTTCAGCAACAAAGCTGTACCGTCTCCTCAAAAATTATGGTCAAAAGCTATCCGGATCTGAAATTTGGATGCAACTTGAGCAAAAGCTCACGCCACCGGTCCTGCGCGAGGTTCTGACCACAAAAGTACTCATCAAAAGCACAGGCCAGAGATGGGACACCGAAAAATTCCTGAAATCACTGCAAGAAGTAGTCGATAAGGAAGAAAAAGTCCTTTGCATCCACCGATCCGTGATCAAAACATCCGCCGAAAATTCCCAAAAACGTGAAAGTGAATATTCGTATTCAACGGACGAGGATGACAACAGCAGCGACGAAAGCTTCGATGAAAATTGGTCGGACAGTGACGGAAGCACTGATGAGGAAGAACCGCTCTACACAACATTCAGCTCCACTGCTGACCACACACATGCCCAAAAGCGGTACAAGCTCAAAAATCGAGCTCAAAAATGTTCCGAAATGGAACTAGAAGACCAAAAAGATGCGGATTCAGACATTTGTCTGATAAACTCCATCATTCAGGATGAAAATCCACAAAAAAGGGTGCAATTCAATAAGCATGCGCGGCCCGGAGGCTCTTTGATCATCGTCGGTGACGATGAACAATTTGCAAAAATTCTCCAATCAAAAGATTCCCCGAAAGGAATCGGAGAAAAACCCGAAACGGAACAAAAAAAGGCATTGGCCGAACCAAAAATGAGCCATTTGCCAAAAATGACCGAAAAATGCCATTGTCCAAATAAAAATTTTGGACTAAAAAGTCCATTTTCTGGAAAAATTCTTCCGGAAAAGAAAGCCGAAAGCGAAAAGCTTCTCGACCTTTCGAGAAGCACTAAAGAGATGCAATCATCTCCGCATCCGGTAAAAATTCCTCAAAAAGGATGGCTAATGCCTGCAAACGGCAAAATGCCAAAAATGGCAAACAACAAAAATTNTGTCTCGACCGATCGGCATGATCGGTCGAGAGCTCGGAAACATCCGAGCGAAGAGAACGCACGCGAGGGGTCCATGGCCGCGACGCACGCGCACGAAGGATCAGAAAGAAGGAAAGGGAAGGAAGAAAGGGATGAGCGGAAGTCAGTGGACCGGACCATCCCCGGAGGGCCTGTGATCCCTGATCGGAATTGATGCTTTTCCCATGTCCCTTCCATCCCATAATGTGTCTTTGACATTTTCTCCGTTCCGCCCATCAGGGCTTTTAACTTGTACATTTCCCTTTGTACATTTTTTCCACCCCTTCTCCACTTTCCATTCACTTTTTCTGTTGTTCATCTGTTCTGAATAAAAAGGAACAGAAAAAACTTGTGTGTCCCGGGGAAAAACTTTGAAACACCGCAGGTGATTTTGTTTGGACTGGTAAGAAGGGCTTTTTCGGGAAAGGCCCAAAGCCGGTCCAGACATTTTTCTCAAATAAATTTTGTAATTGAAAAATTACTTTGTGCAACAATTCCGCGCTCCCAATTGCGTACCATACACAGGCCAGCCAATGCGCGATAAGGCAGAACAAGGCCATCTGTTTTTCAAAAAATTTAAAATATTCCAATTGATAGTTCAGTGGAGATGCGCAAAAAAATCGCGAAAAAATGGTTGCCGGTTCAAATCCCAATCGGTGCAAAATTATTTTTAATGCAAGATATAGCCAAAGGCTGTCTTACCAATAGAAGTAGCACCTGAAAATGACAAAAAGGTAAATAATTTCGAAGATTTGATCGATCACTTACGGCTGCTCCGTACTCGGAATATCTGTCCAATTTTCGCGCGACCTTAATTTTACAAAATCGAAAACATTTTCAGGATTTTCCGCTGGTCTCACCCTGACCAGCCTCAGCAACCGGGCCGTTTTCAGGAGTCCGATCAGTGTGGTGGTCTAAAAAAATGCTAATTAAAAATGAAAAACTTCCAGCTTGGGTCATCCAAAATCCAAATATTGGTTTTTCGACTGGACCAAAAGGCCCAAGCCTTGAAAATCCCCAATCTTCCCCCAAAAATTGAAAATTTCAAGTATTTTTAAATTGGTATAATAGTAAGCTGTTAGAAGTGAAAATGTTGTCGGGACAAATCGAAAAATTAAATCCATGCTAATTCATGATTAGGGGCCTCGAAAACCCTCCCGTGGGCATTTTAGGAAAAATAATTATTTTTATTTGGGTGAAAATTTCCTTAACTAAAATTCAAAAAATAAGTTTTTTTATTATTCACCTCATCGCTGTCAGTTTCCACAAGGAGTAGGTCTGAAGAAGAAATTTTTTTTAATTAATTTTTTTTTGGCATTTTGTTTAGAAACTCACCAAATGGCACGGCTGCAATGAGCTAAATTTAAAAAAATTACATTTATTAATTGAAAAGTAAACATCGTACATCGATCAGGAACCCTGAATAAAATAAAGTAGATAGTCCAAATAAAGCATCGATTAACACTCACATCCTTTGAAGTAATGGATGGCAATTTTGTACGGATCGCTGACCACTGAAACTGTATGCATGTATAAAATAAAAAAAAACTACAGTATCAGGTTACTGTAACTTGCCTTCATCATTGTCGTTGACAAATGTTGTACGAAAGTTGATTACTTAACACAAAAATGGAAATAAAACCAAAAAATGACCCGCCACTTACTGATGTCGATGATGAAGAACTAAAAAAAAATTAATGATTAAAATTTGGGTACTTTTACAGTTTTGGTCCACATCTTTCCCCGAAATTTTTCCATAAAATTTTTACATTAGAAAGTTTTGTTAAGAGCATTTTTAATTAGGATCTCCGAATCCTAATGTGATGCCAAAAAACAAATTTAAATCCACCAAAAATACTTGACAAAAAATTTTTCTAAAGGGTTCGAACCTCCGCCCTCTCTCCCACCAGCAGGGCTTATCCATTCGGCCACACTCCCTTCCGGAAAAGATTTTTCTCCAGATTTTCATCATTCTAACTTTATACCATAGGAGATTGTTTTTGTGTGAAAAATGGGAAATTTTTCCCAAAAAAAATATTGCGCCACATACAATGTCCACTATCAAATCGATGATTTCCAGTGGTTCGCTGAACCTGGCCCTCCGCTGTTGTTGCCACCAATGGTTGTGGCCCTGGAAGCCAACACATTGTAAAAGTTTAGGTTTTTCGCCAAAAAATCCTTAATTTATTTTTCCCACTTCTCTGAGCAAAAAGGCGGCGGCGTAAGGCGTGAAAATGGCGGTGTACAGCACCAGCAACAGGATCAGCCAGTCCCAGCAGGCTTTGAACGGGGAGTAGTGGATGATCCTGATGGGAGGAAAATTTTTTGAAAAAATATTTTTATTATTTTTAGGCATTAGCCTAGTTCAGAATTTAAATATCTGGGTCAATTTTTGATAAAATTTTACATCCCATTCAATCTTCTAGGTAAAGAAAAATTTTCTGCGCCTAATGATACCACAAATCCCTGGAGTTAGAAATCCTGAAATTCAATTTTCTTTTTAGTGGATGGTCGAGTGGCTAATGGTATGGGATGGTGCAAGAACAGAGACGTAGGTTCGAATCCCTTTGTGGAAAATTAATTTTTTGGAGGCCTGATAAGCTTTTTATAGTAGCAAATAAAATAGTTGTCTAAAAAATTAATTTCATCTTCAGAAAATAGGAATTTTTTTGGAAAATCGACCCAAATATGGGACCATAACTAGACAAATTTTTTAAAAAAATTTTTTCAACTTACGTGCAATGGTTCAGCCGACTGGGTTGTAACTTGTACTAAAAAGGGAAATTTTTAAAATTTGGAGCAAATTCAAGCAGATCATCAATGGTCAGGCTTGCCTCCGGCAACACGTCCGCCCCCAGCGACAGGACCTAAAAAACGAAAATTTAAAGTTTTATCGATTTTTTTTTGAGAAAATCATTATTTATTGATTTAAAATGTGAATTAAGAGCCGTCTCTCTTATCTATAATTTATTATTTATTTTATTTTTATTTTCCAAATAAATTTAAGATCCAGGAAAACAAAAATTTAAAAAAAAAAGTGAATTTAAAGGTTAGGATATACAACACAGAAATTTGAGAAAAATAGAACCGAATAAAATTCTTTAGCAAAGGGATAGGGAGAAAGTGAAGGGGAGAGAGCATTGAGCATAGTCGAAATAGCATTGGAAAAGAGGAAAAGAAGTCAGAGAAAATCGAGAGTATTGTCCAATAAATTTTAGCTCAGAAATTTTAAGAAAATTACGGTTTACAATATGGGATTTTTTTCACATTGCGTAGCATATCCGAACCTAACGAATTCCGCACATTTTCGGCCGATTTCCATCACCTACCGAAAACCCGACCGATGGACCTGCGGAAAATTTGCGGACCGAGCGGTTTTGCGGGAGGGACCTGCGGATGACCTCATGGTTGCTGGACTGTCTGATCACAGTCTTTGCTTTCATCTCATTTGGGGGACCGGGAAAAGCGGATTTTTAGGCCAGATGTTTTGATCCAAGTGCAAAAATTTATAAAAGGCGGGTCGATCGGTCGATATCGAAAAAACCAAAAAATCAAATATCAATTCGAATATCATATCAAAAAAATCGGTTTCTGATCAGAATTTTAAAAAAAAAATCAAAAAATATCTGGAATTTTCACTAGAATAAAATGATATCAAACATTTTTAAAATGATAAATTTATGCAAAAAATCCAAAAAAATCCGTTTTCCGAAATTGATATCGATAATGATGGGTGAGGGTGGGAAGGTGAGGAGGACCAAGGAGAATGTGGTGAGCCAGCAAATTGTGGTGGTGGAGTCCCCGGGAGGGGAATTGAGACGGGGGGGCCCGAGGGAAAATNTAGGGGGGGGGGTAGGGGACTGTCGGATTGGTCTCCATAACGATGTTTCAACAAAAAAAAAGTTTCAGAGAGAAATGGGAACAAAATTGGAGACAATTTTTGGAGGAGCGCCTTTTTGGGGGTGTCGAACACAAAGTTGCAGGGATCAAAAAGGGGACAAAGGTTGGGGACCCGGCGAGAATCCAACTCGGTCTTTGCAGCTTTGCACATCAATTTTTTGAATTTTCTCCTTACCAAGTTTCAGTTTTCAGCAGGATCGAGATTCTCGAACCCGTTATCCCGGAAAACTTTGAACAAAGAGGGGCAAAGGTTAAGGGCTCGATGAGATGCCTAAACGGTTCCCCGCCCCTTCACCTTCGCAATTTTCTTATCAGGATCGAGTTTCTCGATTTCTATAAGAAAGGGAGAGTATGTCCGGGTTTTAAAAGGGTTCACATGTACCAAATGGTGACCAAGTTGAGTTTAAGAAGTGTTTTTGGTCCGAGAATCCTTGGTACTGTAAGGTAAAGAGCATTTACCAAGAAAAATCCAAACCTTGTTCCAGGGTTTTGCACGAATACCCGGGTACCCGCGGGCGGGTATGCAAAAAAGTATGACGGGTATGAAACGGGTACGGTTATCGGTCCGGCGGGTATAACCGGGTACGGGTACGAAATTTGTACCCGTGCAAAAGCCTGCCTTGTTCTTTCTATTTTTACCAACGTAATTGACCTTTACTTAAACAAAAAAAAATCCTAAAAATCCAAGCGATTCAAAAAATGCTGCCTTAACCCTTCAAAAAATTCACTAAAAAATGATCAAAAATCAGCGAAATTTTACACCTTCAAAAATCGGTAATTGATGAAGAATGCGCCCAGCGCGGGCCTGGTTGGCCTCAACGGAGGCACATAGTGGACCAGGGGAACGGTGTTCTGCTGGTGGCACCGGTGGTGGATGATCCGGCGCAGTTGGTTCGAGTTCGAGACCACCAGCGGGGGGACCAGGTGGTGATCCGCGGAGGAGGAGGTGCCATCGGCGGAATTCGAGCGAAAGGTGTGGATCGCTTGGGGCAGCATTGGCACCCCAAAAAATGCCAAAAAGCTTTTCGGGGAAAATTTTTCCAGATGGAAATGTCCCAATTTGCACCGGGGGGGTGGGGCAATTTCGACGGATGGCACTCCTCCACCGGTACCACCACCAGAAATTAATTGGATGTGTCGTACGGGCGAGCACTTGTCTACGCACTATGTATGAACGAACTCTTTCTTTGTGTCTGACGCTGACGCGATATTTTTGGCCAAATGATGTGAACAGGGGAGCGAGTTGGCCAAAACATGCTACCCTAACCGGATGAAACACTGTTTAGGTCCCCTTTTTGGGCCAATCCTCATAAAAAGACCATTTCTTGTAAGATAAGGATTTTCAAGAGTCCAGAATCCGATCTGATGCCAGAACTGAGCAACCAATATATTCATACATGGAAAA
>LDKF01000855.1:8434-22617 GCA_001026735.1 Rotylenchulus reniformis
GTATAATCAATAAAAATTCAAACACCAACAAAGAAAATGGTGTCGCTTTTGGATACCCTAGCCAAGGAAATGCAATGTACAAGAAATGGGGTCAGATTACGGCTTAATCACACGCTGGACCGTCAGAGAATCGGTCAAATGTACCATTGTGCAAAAGTTCGAACCCTGTACAAGAATAAAAACGGGTTCAAAAAAACTTTTTTCATTGGCGGCTTCACAAGACTGCCCGCGACCGAATTGTACGCTTATGGAAAACTAGGAAGAATTTACAATGTGACTGTTCCGCAACATATGTATTGTCGTCACCGAATTCGGCTAAACTTCCCCTTTCACCCCTGTGTTATGGAAAAACAGTTTAATCGACCACGGCATGCTGATTGGACCTATCGCTACTACCCGTTGGAATTGGTTGAACTCGTCGTCGATGATGATGATGGAGAGGCGGAAGAGGTATTGGAAAAGGACGAGTTTGGAACCGATGAGGAGGAAGGTAAGGTTAAAAAAGAGCAAATTGGAGGAGAATCAGAGGAGGAGGAGGGAACAGCAGAGGAATTCCAGGAATGGGGACTGGGAACTCAACCAGCCGACGACGATTTTGAAAATGATGATATCAGGATGGAAAAGTCGATGCGAAAACGACTGGCCAGAAATCTGTTCAAGGAACTTCCGCTGAACCCGGAGGAGGAGGAGGATGGGTCATCGGACGAAGAGGAGAGCGATGATGATGATGATGACAAATCCGTCAAGGGGCGAACAACTTGGACTCCAATGAACTCTTTTCTACCGCCGTTGTCCCTGTGCTCGTTTATCGATGATGAGGAGGAGGATGGAGAACCATGCACAAGTGGATGGTCTGAATGAATGGCCCTCATTCCACACATAAAATGAACAAAATATGATTTCCTTTTCATTAATTTTGATCATTTTCCACTTTCTTTACACTAATCCGCACAAATTCGCCTAAATCTGACCACTTGTGTTCACTAAAATTTTATATTATTCATCTTCATCACATTAAATACGCATTTTTAATAAATCAAATGACAATTGTGTGAAATATTCAAGATAATGGTGGATAAATTGTGAATGAAACTGATCAAATGGGAAGGGGGTATATAGATTTTGATCACTGATCATCCCTTATACCCAAATGGTCGAATGATCCCGCCCTCGGTCACCACGCCTTTTGTCACTATTGGTCGATACCATTTCTTAACGGGGACTGTAAAGACGGCACTTTGTTTTACCACAGGACGAAGTGCCTGTGGGTATTCAATCAAAATTTCACCACTTTCAGTGCACTCAGAGATACCATTTCTTAACGGGGACTGTAAAGACGGCACTTTGTTTTACCACAGGACGAAGTGCCTGTGGGTATTCAATCAAAATTTCACCACTTTCAGTCCACTCTCAATGGGACAATGGCCTTCCCGATGCGCAATAAGCGGCGAATCGGTACCATAATACAAGGTGATGGTTGATGCAGCTGCGCCATCTTTTGGCCTCAGAGCGATGCGCATCAGGGGCACCTAAAAAAGTGGGAAAAAATTAAAAGAATTTCAATCTTGGAACTAGAATAGATCGATTCACAGAGTTGCCAACAGAGATTTTTTTTGCAAAAATTCGATTTTTAAGAAGTTGAATTCTCAAAAATTTTCTCCGGCGGCCCCTATCGGGGCCGCCGGCACCCATTAATTCATTGAAATTCCTCATAAAAAGTGTTCTTAAGCAAAAAAATTCTCAATTTTCTTAAGAAAAAGAGCCTGAATTTTCAAAAATTTCTCCAGCGGCCCCTATCGGGACCGCCGCCACCCTCACCATATATAGAAAGTTTCTTTCTAAAAATTATCCTCAAAAAACGGTCAATTTTCTTATAAAAGTGGCCAAAAATTCCTAAAATTTTCTCCGGCGGCCCCTATCGGGACCGCCGCCCCCCCCTCCAAGAGAAGGTGAACTGTAGAGTGTATGAAATCACCGCCAAAGACTACTCTTAAAGATCTCTTTATTTCCACCGAAAATTGTTTGACAAAGTGAAAAATAGTGAAAAATATGCGGAATAAATATTTTTGACTATTTTTTTTGGTTTTTTGTTCAAAATTTAAAAATGTCCACATTTTTTGCCACATTTTTGTTCAAAAATGCCACATTTTTGCCACATTTTTTGGGCTGAAAGTGAGCAAATGCCACATTTTGGTGGTTTGGAGATCGCCACCCTGATTCAAATACTAAAAACACGTGAAAAATATTGTACATGAGTTAGCACGTGTCATTGAAAACCCAGTAGTATTCAGCACGTATTTCATGAACTTCGTGTACGTACTATAGGAAAATTTGTGAAAATACACACAAGTGTTACGTACCGTACTCGAGTATTACAGTACACGCATAAGGTAGTCACGTACTAAAAGCACGTGAAAAAACTGGTACGTGAATTAGCACGTGTCGTCAAAAAAACCAACAGAGCGCACCACGTACTTGCCCTTGTACTTGTCATCACATCACTTACTTGCCCTTGTACTTGTCATCACATCACGTACCGTAATTATTGAAAATCAAAATTCAAAAAAAAATTTGCTGTTTAGACGAATCATGGTTTTTTGGCTGATTAGACGAATTATGGTTTAGACGAATCATGGCTTAGACGAATCGTGGCCTTTTGGCTGTTTAGACGAATCGTGATTTTTTGGCTGGTTAGACGAATTGTGGTAGCGCCGGTTTCTTGTCACTGTTCGATTTTTGATTGGACTACCCACTTCCGGGTTCGGCCACAGCGTGAGCAGTCTGCTCCGCTCATCCCCTGCTGCCGTCGCCCACACTGCCGCACTCCTCGGCTCCGTCTCTGCGGCGGCCAAAGTTTCCGGATGGACCACCGCCGCGTGCCGTCGCTCCCATCCATGCAATGGCACCGGAAAGAGGGCATCAGTAGTGAAGTACACAACTTTTCACCGGTTTGTTCCCCTCCCCAAAGGTGTGAAAATGATTGACGGATGACAAATTGGGGATCCTACACGGGTTTATCCGACAAATTGGTGTTCCCAACACGGATTTTTCCTTTTTTCCAGGGTGTGAAAATGATGATGGGGGACAATTGGTTTTCCCTACACGGTTTTTCTGCAATTGCCATTTCCTACACGGGTTTTTCCACAAGGACTTTTGCTTGTGTTGGAGTGTGAAATTTTGAAATAATAATAATGGAAAAAGAAAATTCGCGATTTTGTTTTTTTCCCAAAAAATTTAAATCTGAAAAAGTGGAATTTTTGGAATGTTAAATTTTGAAAATTGATTCGAAAAAAGATCGTACTTGAATTCAATTCTGAATTTTCTATTTAATGGATGTTCCAATTGAGTTTGAAGGGAACTGTAGAAATGAGTAATCCACATCTCCTTTGCGTTCGCTGTCTGACTCAAACCTTTGCTACCATCCTTCCGATTTGTTTCTTTTCCTTTGCTCCCTTCCCTTCCATTTTCTCTTTATGTTCACCACTCAACACTCAATTATATTTAACTATTTTATCCACTCATTTGTTTTGTTATTATTTTTTTAATTTCAATTTTCTAGTTTGCTCCGATTTTCAATTACAAAAATTTTTAAAATTACATTTAAAAAGCGAAAAGTGAGAGTATATGATGATATGAAAAATATGCAATAAAAAATATCCTGAAAATAACAAACCATAATATGTATTGCATAGAAAAGGATATCCAAAATATGAAAAAATTGGATTTGGAAAAAAATGATAATATAACGGAAAAGGGATGTGTCCAGTGAAGGGGGGATGGCAATGATGGTGGATGTGTAATACAGTAAGAAATGGAAACCAAAGAAGGAAGAAGATGGCGGACGGAATGGATGGATGATACAGTAAGAAATTGTTAAGAGAAGGAGGGAGGCGGTGGCAGTGAAGGAGAATGGAGGAAAAAATGTGAAGATGTTATTTTTGATTCGAAATTTATAAAAAAGACGTGAAAGGGGCCAATTTAATTTTTTTTGAAAAATAGAAATTATTCACAGAATGGGAGTTCCTAAAATATTTTTGAAAAGGTTGAAAAATTGAACTTAAACCAACACAGAAGAATTTGATACAGTAGGAATTAACCCAAAGGAGGGGGGGGGAAGAATATAGCAGTGAGGAAGGATTGGGCAAAATATTATTCTAATGAGTAAAATATGGGGATGGACAGGTTGGAAATGGGATTGCTAAAGGATTATTAACGGGAGACGGCAAGAAAAAAATTTTTACTGTTCAATGCTGATCAGTGATGCATCTTCGGCAGTATGGGCAGCGAAAGTCGTTGAGGAGTGCAGTGACTAAGCAGTGGCTGTGGCAGAAATGCCCACAGATGTTGACTCGTCTAACTGCATCATTGCTCTCCAGAAACTCAAGGCAAAAGCACTTGTCCCTCAGCTCTTCGCTTAAAAATAAAATGGTAAAATCTAGAGTATTATAATTTTTTAAACTTACGGTAAATCAGGACTGCCCGTGTACGCCACTAAGCTAGTATTGGCGTTGACCTCCTCTCGCGTGGTGGGTCCTAAAAGTTGAACATACATTCAGATCATCCTCTCCCCGGAAACAAAAATCACAATTTTTACTTGGCAGGGGTGGAGGTGGTGGTGGAGGCGGGTGGCCCTGCTGTTGTTGTTGCTGTTCAGCTGGTGCATTTGGCCCTGCTGGCGGCACGTCGCAGCGGCTGCGTCGGCGAGCCGGGTAAGGAGTTGATGGGTAGGCATCAACATCCGCCGGCGCCTGAGGCGTGGATCGCTCGGCGGTCCTGAAAAACCCTTATCAGTTTCGCCATATTTCGAAGGGCTTACCCGAATCCTGGCGCTCCATTGGCGATTGCACCTCATGTCCATCCGCACCAACCTGTAAAAAACCCCTAAAATTCCTACTTACGTCCATTTGCGCTGATGGCGATGCGCTTGCGCTGGTAGACGGACCAGGAGATGGTGATCGATGGACACTGCTATTTTGGGCCTGAGAAGGTTGCTGCGGCTGTTGTTGTTGTTGTTGTTGAAGTTGGACAGCCATGTTTCCGACCATGTTGAAGAGTTCATTCACCACTTGAGTGATCCCTAAATAGCCAACCATTATGGATCGATCTGAAAGGTGGTCCCTAAAAATAGCCACCCCATTAAGGACCGATTAAAATGCCACCCCCGAACGGCTCACCATTAAGGCGATTTTCAATATTCAGCGTCCAACTATTTAAAGTCGAGAAATCACGGCGGAGCTGCTCAATCCGTCGCAGCAGATCGGGGGGCATCCCCTCAAAAGAGGTAGAGGAGGAGGAGGAGGAATTTCCGTTATTCATTTCAATTAAAGTTGGATTAAGTTTCTAAAGCCATATCAAACCATTCGATATTTTCAGAAAAATAGTAAAATTCTAGGACAATTATGGCTTTTTTCGTGATTTTTGCTCGTAAATTGGGAGTAGGAAAGGTTATAACAATAAATGGACGGAAAATTACGGTATCAATCTTCAAGATTCCGGAAAGGAGAGGCCAACATGACAACGATGTCAAACATGGCATACAATCGAGAAATAGAAGTGGGAAATAAGCCAAAGCACCAAAAGGGACTCCAAAAACGAATGCCAACCGCGGATAGGATTCACAAAAAAGTGCAAACCGGAAAGGAATGAGATTATGGTAAAAAGTATTTACCGTACACGCGGCTGGGTAAAGTAAAGAAAATTGTGGTAGAAAGGAAAGAAGGGTGAGAAGATCAAAATAGGTATGTTTTTTTCAAATGGTAAAAAGGGTCGAGAGAACTCAACAAGAAAATCCGATGCAAAACACGTTCCCGATAAAATCCAATGAAAAAATTCGGTAGCGGGAAAATAGGGGGACAGCTAAAGCCATAAGATGAGAGTAAAGTTCGAATTGGACATGACATAATCCGAATAGTGCTCCTCCATTGATGAACAAGAATTGTGCTAATCTGTCGAATGCCGAATGAAGATGTANCCCCCCCCCCTAATCTGATTAAGACCATACACTCTGCTGATGGGAACGGAGAGGTAATTGTCCTGAAAACAACAGCAACAACCACACCGGATATGATGGATTGAATGGAAATGCCATTCATATTTGCTGAGAACGAGGATGACCAGCGAATACCGATGTTTTCACATCTACTTGATGGATCTCTATGAGAATGTTGAGAAAAAGGAAACAGATCAAATGTTTATTGACATCCAAAAAAAGATAACAATGATTTCGGGGAAAATGGATAGTTTTCCTGATCGTTGATTGTTTGATCAAATATTCCTTTTCTTCCCCTCCTGCGCGATCTCGGACATCTTGATATTCCGTCCAGCACATGGCCAACAAAGCTCAAAACTGATGAGCACGCCGGACCCACTATGCAATTCCGTCACTTTGTCCTTCTTCTTGTAGAGGGCCTGATTGCAGTTGGTGCACAAATCGAAGCCGAGTTGATACTTGTTTTTGCAAAGCATCCAAAGAAGCTTTTTGTTCACTCCAGCACTCGTTTTGCTGAGCCATGGATCCTCCCCATTTGACATCTCATTGGTTTCTTCAGTGGTGTATTTTCGGATTTTGCCCATTCCCCAAGAACCCTTACCATTGTCGCTTTCTTCCTCTCCTGATCCTTCATCCCCTGCTGCTTCTTTAAGCATCCAAAGTAGCTGTTTTTTGTTCATTCCGGCACCCGCTTTGCTGAGCCATGGGCCCCCGTCATTTGGCACCCCATTTTCTTGTTCTTCAGTGGTGATTTTACGTTTTCCGGTTTTGCCCATCACCGAAGAGCCCTTACCAGCTTCATTTTCATCCCCTAACCCTTCTTCCTCTACCGCTTCTGCATCTCTGTTCACCAATTTCTGCAAAAGATTCATCGCCATTTCTGCCTTTTCATTAGCCATTTCTAGTTTTCGTTCAGGAAAGGAACAGTGAATGAATGAATATGGGGGGGGGGGAGTCGAGACTCGGCCATAAACCCCGCCCACACTCCCATTGATTGCGAAATCCTTTGATCTAGGTCAAGGTCACGCATTCTCGGCGAATTGCCCAATCATTCGTATAATCAATAAAAATTCAAACACCAACAAAGAAAATGGTGTCGCTTTTGGATACCCTAGCCAAGGAAATGCAATGTACAAGAAATGGGGTCAGATTACGGCTTAATCACACGCTGGACCGTCAGAGAATCGGTCAAATGTACCATTGTGCAAAAGTTCGAACCCTGTACAAGAATAAAAACGGGTTCAAAAAAACTTTTTTCATTGGCGGCTTCACAAGACTGCCCGCGACCGAATTGTACGCTTATGGAAAACTAGGAAGAATTTACAATGTGACTGTTCCGCAACATATGTATTGTCGTCACCGAATTCGGCTAAACTTCCCCTTTCACCCCTGTGTTATGGAAAAACAGTTTAATCGACCACGGCATGCTGATTGGACCTATCGCTACTACCCGTTGGAATTGGTTGAACTCGTCGTCGATGATGATGATGGAGAGGCGGAAGAGGTATTGGAAAAGGACGAGTTTGGAACCGATGAGGAGGAAGGTAAGGTTAAAAAAGAGCAAATTGGAGGAGAATCAGAGGAGGAGGAGGGAACAGCAGAGGAATTCCAGGAATGGGGACTGGGAACTCAACCAGCCGACGACGATTTTGAAAATGATGATATCAGGATGGAAAAGTCGATGCGAAAACGACTGGCCAGAAATCTGTTCAAGGAACTTCCGCTGAACCCGGAGGAGGAGGAGGATGGGTCATCGGACGANGGGGGGGGGGAGTCGAGACTCGGCCATAAACTCCGCCCACACTCCCATTGATTGCGAAATTCTTTGATCTAGGTCAAGGTCACGCATTCTCGGCGAATTGCCCAATCATTTGTATAATCAATAAAAATTCAAACACCAACAAAGAAAATGGTGTCGCTTTTGGATACCCTAGCCAAGGAAATGCAATGTACAAGAAATGGGGTCAGATTACGGCTTAATCACACGCTGGACCGTCAGAGAATCGGTCAAATGTACCATTGTGCAAAAGTTCGAACCCTGTACAAGGATAAAAACCGGTTCAAAAGAACTTTTTTCATTGGCGGCTTCACAAGACTGCCCGCGACCGAATTGTACGCTTATGGAAAACTAGGAAGAATTTACAATGTGACTGTTCCGCAACATGTATTGTCGTCACCGAATTCGGCTAAACTTCCCCTTTCACCCCTGTGTTATGGAAAAACAGTTTAATCGACCACGGCATGCTGATTGGACCTATCGCTACTACCCGTTGGAATTGGTTGAACTCGTCGTCGATGATGATGATGGAGAGGCGGAAGAGGTATTGGAAAAGGACGAGTTTGGAACCGATGAGGAGGAAGGTAAGGTTAAAAAAGAGCAAATTGGAGGAGAATCAGAGGAGGAGGAGGGAACAGCAGAGGAATTCCAGGAATGGGGACTGGGAACTCAACCAGCCGACGACGATTTTGAAAATGATGATATCAGGATGGAAAAGTCGATGCAAAAACGACAAAAACGACTGGACAAAAACGAACAATCTGTTCAAGGAACTTCCGCTGAACCCGGAGGAGGAGGAGGATGGGTCATCGGACGAAGAGGAGAGCGATGATGATGATGATGACAAATCCGTCAAGGGGCGAACAACTTGGACTCCAATGAACTCTTTTCTACCGCCGTTGTCCCTGTGCTCGTTTATCGATGATGAGGAGGAGGATGGAGAACCATGCACAAGTGGATGGTCTGAATGAATAGCCCTCATTCCACACATAAAATGAACAAAATTTGATTTCCTTTTCATTAATTTTGATCATTTTCCACTTTCTTTACACTAATCTGCACAAATTCGCCTAAATCTGACCACTTGTGTTCACTAAAATTTTACATTATTCATCTTCATCACATTAAATACGCATTTTTAATAAATCAAATGACAATTGTGTGAAATATTCAAGATAATGGTGGATAAATTGTGAATGAAACTGATCAAATGGGAAGGGGGTATATAGATTTTGATCACTGATCATCCCTTATACCCAAATGGTCGAATGATCCCGCCCTCGGTCACCACGCCTTTTGTCACTATTGGTCGATACCATTTCTTAACGGGGACTGTAAAGACGGCACTTTGTTTTACCACCGGACGAAGTGCCCGTGGGTATTCAATCAAAATTTCACCACTTTCAGTGCACTCAGAGTTGTCCCTCCCTTGTCCTTGGTGGTTGCCCCCCTCCGCTTGTTCCAACCTTTCTGCCATTGATGCATATCGCATCACACACTGTTTGAAGATATATCCCAATGCAGTTTTTCACACACTTCGGCCGAAAGACTTATACCCCTGACATGTAGAATGGTTCGTTCTTCCCCTGTTTGCCTGTGAATACAGCGGAGTGCATAGTTCTTACATCCCCTGATAGGAATTCCACCACCCGGTATTCGGGCAATTCGTCCTTCCATTACCCGAGATGGGGTCCACTCTCAATGGGACAATGGCCTTCCCGATGCGCAATAAGCGGCGAATCGGTATCATAATACAAGAGGACGGCATTGGGGTCAGATTTCGCCGCTTGTAGTTTCTCAAGTAGTTGAAGTCGAGCTAAACTGGTGCACCAAAGTGAAATAACCGGGTTATGATAGGTATGTTCCTCCTGCATATCCTCCAATTCCTTGTAAGTGATCATCATGCATTCCTCGTCAAGTTCATCCACTGCCGAAACATCCAATCTCCTGTCATCCACAAGCCGGCGGTATTCGGCCGGTGAATTTGTCACATTCGTTTTGGATAACCCTGGAACCTGACTAAATTTTGCTCAAATATTGTTCAAAACAGAGATGTTATCTGTCCTTTTTTTAAAGGATTGTCCTTTTTTGGAGGGGTCCCGTCCTTTGGAAATTTTGATGTCCTTTTTTAAAAGGATTGTCCTTTTTTCAGACCAGAGATGTCCTTTTGTCCTTTATTTGTTCGATTATGGAAAATTTTATTCTAAAATTGACCAATTTTCTTAAGAAAAAGGACTAAATTTTCAAAAAAAATTTTCTCCGGCGGCCCCTGTCGGGACCGCCGGCACCTCGCACAAAGGATTTTCTTCCAAAAAATGTCAAAAAATAACCAAATTTCTTAAGAAAAAGGACTAAATTTTCAAAATTTTCTCCGGCGGCCCCTGTCGGGACCGCCGGCACCCCACATTAGGTTTCTTCAAAAAGGTCTTATATTGTAAAATTGTTTTTTCTACCTAAAAGTTAGGAATGGATTTTTTATTTGAAACGAAAAAAGTATTCGTTGAAACGAGAGAATGCTCATGAAAAAGTGTTGAAGAAAACGAAAAGAGTGCTCATGAAAAAGAAAAAGAGAGTGCTCATTGGTACTGTAGCACGTCCTCTAACTTTTGGGTAGAAAAAACAACACTAGAGTAATATTTAATAACAAGAGAAATTCTCTGAAAGTCGATGATTTTCTCATTAAAAATAACAATTTGCTTATGGAAATTGTTGTTGGTGACAAATATGATGCATAAAATTTACATTTTTTAAAAATGTCCTTTATTTTGAGGATTTTCCCCAGTGAAATCCTTTATTTTTGCCCTTGATGTCCTTTTTTCTAAAAATTTTCGATAACATCTCTGGTTCAAAATCAGTTTGGCACATTCCCGTCGTGTCTTGTTCGGCCTCATCTTGTACCTATCCACTCGGATCCTGAATTTATCCCAACATTCTTGTATGTAGGCATCCTCTTGCTCCCGGGTTTGCAGCCCGGACGGAAAACCACTGCTTTCAATCTTCAAGGTCATAAAATCACGTACAAATGGTGCGAATAGTCCCGAATCGAATTTGTCGAACACCATAGCCCGGTAGATACGAGTGATCCGATAGCCGGTGTCAAGAGCAGCAACAAGTTCAATATGCGGCAGAGTGGCGACCCATCCCCGCTCTTCGTCCGAATGATGGCACCTGTATTCAGGCATCACTGCCCCGTTTTTGAATTCCAATGAACAGGTGCGACAGAGTGCAAAGCAGAGTCGGTTCTTGTCAAATTTTGCCGGAAGCACCGAGATGTCAATGCGATCCGGTGGGATCACAAAAACCTTCAAAATTCCCTTCAGCGTGATGTGATCACCACATGTCCAATCAACAATGCTCTCCGGTTGCCCAAATACATGTACGGTTGGAGCCGAAACCGGAAAAGATCCGGTCACCATCACATGTGGGTACATGGAATTGCAATCAAGGTCGGAGATCACCCACCCCTCGGGGCACTTGAAATGCATTCGTTCTGCCCCCGTCCGTCCACCCATAAAAGCCGACCGAATTTCGATTGGCCCCTTGTCATGATAGCGCTTGAAAGCTTTCTGCATTTCAGGATTTTGATGCAGCATATCGTTGATTTGACATTCCCAGAAAATCCACACTTCATCAACGCATTGTTCTAGATATGCTATCCGATTGTTGTCCCTTGTTCTGATATGGCCCGCCGTTTGACCATTCCGCATCACCATTTCCGGGTCGGGGTAATGGACGGGACAAGCGTGCCAGACATCACCATATACTTCAATGATCAACCGCCGACCGTCTGGCATTTCGCAGTAACCTTCAACCGAGTAGCGGCCAAATTTTCGTTCCCCAACCGGTGAATGTGAATTTTTTTATATTTTTAAAAAAACACTGAAGCCGTAAAATATTGAATGAACATTTGAAACTTTTGAAAACGAACGTTTTTGACTATTGAGCTGGAGGCTACTCGGAGCTCACTCGGGCGACGAAGTAATAATTTAATTATGAAATTTAGTCATTTTGAGCCAAAAAAATCGCTTGATTTTTTGAAAAAACCGAATAAATTCTCGGTCGGTTTTGTCGGTTTTTTGGGATCGTTCGGTCGGTCGGTTTCGGTTAAAAACCCGAAAAAATCCAAAAAAGTTCGGTCGGTTTTTTTCAGTTAAAAAACCGACACGGAAATCCGAAAAAAACCGACCGAAAAACCGACCGGTCCGGTCTCTACTTTTTAGTAATTTTTGCAGCAATTTTTTCGATAGATTTTTTTGGATTTTTAGGACATACATAAAAAATTTGGCGCTAGTTGCAAAGTGAMACTTTTGACAGTGGCCGGTAGCCTAACAAAATACCGAACAACTACAGAGTTTTGTTTTGACGAATTACCATAAAAAGGAACATGAAAATTGAGCATACGTGCATTTTTTGGACACAAACATCCTCGGCGCAATGGTGTTTTCATTTAACATTTAAGTTTCAACCGACTGTAGGGACCGATTCAATTCCGCTGAGAGAATAAGATTTTTGGGGTGGGAATTGTGTTGCGGATGACCGCAAATTACAACAGCCGATCCCTTTGATCGAAGAAGTATATGAAGAAATGTTCTGGATCTCCCCCGGTGGTGCGGTGGCTCAGTGGTTAGAGCAACAGTTTGCCAAAGGAAAGGGGCCCCCGACCAGCGGTTCGACGACAGCCGTACCCAATCTTTTATGGAAATTTTGTTTGCAAGCGTCCGCTGCGTACGCTTCGCAACAAATGGTGCAACGGCCGGGAACGTTCGCTGCCGACGGAGAAAAAGACAACGCTGTGATCGGCCGACCTCATGGGTGGCAGACATGAGCAAGGGACAGAGACATCCATTGGGGAGTTTGATCTCTGTAGCGGACGGATGCATAAGCACGCGCCCACACAGCGGGCGGCCAGCTTTGAGGACAGCCCGAGCCCAGCTGGTACCAAGCCACGTCTACTACTGGCAAGCGGACGACCCAACAACGCAGCACACTGAACAAAGAAGCAGAGAAAACAACAAATTTCTTGGCCGGGGAGTGTTGCGGATGACCGCAAATTACAACAGCCGATCCCTTTGATCGAAGAAGTATATGAAGAAATGTTCTGGATCTCCCCCGGTGGTGCGGTGGCTCAGTGGTTAGAGCAACAGTTTGCCAAAGGAAAGGGGCCCCCGACCAGCGGTTCGACGACAGCCGCACCCAATCTTTTATGGAAATTTTGTTTGCAAGCGTCCGCTGCGTACGCTTCGCAACAAATGTTTTTTTTTCGAGGAATGATTCAGTCCGAAACATTTGAAGCAAAGCTGACTTTTCTTCAATTGTTCCATTCTTGCCGTCGTGCTGGGAAAGGTCCGGCAATCAGCTGACCAATGTCCTTGCGTTTCGCAGAAAGCACATGGCCACCTTGGTTCAAAAAAAAAAAAAACTTGAGGTTCGCAAAATAAATTATTTTTCTTCAACTGTGTGCACTTCATCTTTGGGGATTGGACCAGTCGGGAACAGGGCATTCTCGACATTTGGCGCTCCCGTCAACGAGCCACCTTGTGTTCGCATCTTCAAAGGCATCGGGCCTTTGACATCTTCAAGGCATTGGGCCTTCTCAGCATCATCGAAAGCATTGGGCTTTCTCTCATCTAAGGCATTGGGCCTTCTCAGCATCATCGAAAGCATTGGGCTTTCTCTCATCTAAGGCATTGGGCCTTCTGAACATTGGACAAAGGTGTGGTTTAAGGAAGGAGGGGACTTCCCATTTCCCAAAAAACAACAAAGGGTTTTTTGAATTCCTCCAATACGGAACTCTAGGAATACACCCTCTCTGGGTGCGGAATACACCCTCTCTGGTGATTTCAGGTAAAGAACGATGGCGACAACGGATCGATGGTGCGAAAACTCCGGTTCACGGACAGTGCTCTGCGCGGGATTCTTCAACTTTGGCATCCAACTACAAGCTCGAGCAGCGGTCGAGACATGGGCGAGGTGCACTGAGGGCGCGCAGCGGAAGGATGAGCCAAAGAACCGATGATGGTCGGAGGACGCACAATTGCTGGAAGGAGGGAAAGACGGAAGAATTTTCGACCTTCCCCTGGAGATTGTGGGGGGAGTGTTGAGAATAATGCTTATAATATTTTTAATAATTCCAAATTCCAAAATAAGCATTATTCTCAATTTGAGTGATCTTTGGATTAATGTTGATTTTCCCATGGTCCGCCAATGGACCGTTCCATTTTTGTCCCTGGGGTCAGTGATCGGACCCTTTCTCAAATGTATTTGTTTATGGCCAATGACTTTCCCATTGATCGGCCTTTTTGTTCTCTATCCTCTCTAACCGTCTAATCTCCAATCTATCCCATTTTCTTGTTTCTCTCCTCCTTAAGCTCATAGTTTATTCACATGTTTTCTCAAGTTTGTTGATCATCATTTTGA
>LDKF01000855.1:58819-69202 GCA_001026735.1 Rotylenchulus reniformis
GGGGGGGGGGGGCTAAGAAAATTCAGGATTTTCACCGTTGACGGGATGATGAGCTGTAGGAAACAGAACCCGGCGGACCGTGAGAACACAAAGCACACGTACAGACGACTGTAGTTGCCTGGAAAAATTTGGGATTGTATGAAATTCGAAAATTTTGAAGGGCTAGGGCCCTAAAGACATAAAAACTGAATTTTTGGAAAATTAAAGCTCCTGGAGGTCGAATTTTCGCAAAAATTAGGTTTTAGAAAATCCATTCGCTTTAAAATCCGGGGGTTAAATGATGAGGTCGGATTTTCACAAAAGTTTAGGTCTCCGAAAACTCGAAAAACCCGAACCCCCTCCCTACCTGTGGCATATGCCTCCAATTGGGAGGTGACAAAGGCCTCCTTGATGCGAAAATCAGGCAGCCTGATTTTGTGCAACTTCAACGCCTCCCTCTGGCCTCGGGACCAGCCGTAGGTGACCTGGTCCGAGGTGTAACCGTCTGAAAATTTAGGAAAATCCGTGAAAAATCTACGAAAATTCGGTTAAATTAGTCAAAAATCCAGAAAACTGATGACAAATGGTTTAATTGGTCAAAATTCAAAAATATTTTTAAAGAAATTGGAGGACCATTCATCTGTAGCCCCATTTGAAAAGTCCCCGAGCTAAAATTAAAAAAACAGTCCCGCAGGATTAGGCTTGGTTTCTCAACAAAAAATTTTCAGAGGCTTCCCATTTTGTAAAACATTTGCAGGCCTAGAATTATTCGAAATTTACAGGGCTAGAAATGTTCAAAATTTTTATAAGCAGAGGATTTTTCAAAAGTTTTCAAAGGCCCGGAACTCCCCCAAAAAGTTTTCATGGGTCCCACATGTTCAAAAAATTTCACAGGCTTTTTCAAAATTAAGAGGATCCAATTTTTCCAAAAAAAAATTATAGGCTTAGGATTTTTCGAAATTATTCATAAGACTTGGAATCTCCTTCCATAGGCCTCAGATTTTGCAAGTTTTCACAGGGTTTTCTCGAATCTTTCAGCAAATTCAATAAAAAAAACAACAAAAAATCCCAGGAAATCATTCCAATGGATGGCCCTAAAAGGCGTCCGATCTGGCAAGTTAAGCAACGCTGGTTCTATACCCACGGGCTATTTTCATTTTTTCCTATTTATAAACTTACAGCTTTCAATGCCGAGTTTGCAGGTTTGGGAGTCGAATGGGAACTGAAAAATTTTGAAAACCCATAAAAATCCCGAAAATCTGTGAACTGGCCAGGGTCAGGTCCATGGGACACCTGAAAGGGAGGGGGGACGGACGATCTGTCAAGTTAAGCAACGCTAGTTCGAAAAACTCACTCGGCCACAACGGACAGGCGTCTGCTGTAGAGAATTTGGCCGTCGGACTGGAGCCTGGATTCAAAAAATTCTTTGAAAATCTGAAAATCCGGAGAAAATTGGAGGTTTTCGTGTCCGGAGGCGGAAGTGGCAGAGTGGATAATAAATTAGCCTGCTAGGAGCTAGGGCGAGGGTTCGAATTCCCTAAAGATTTTTTATAGGAAAAATTTCGATGGATTTTTAGGTTTTTTTCTAAATCAAATTCGAATGAATTTTGCGAAAAAATTTTTGGAAATTTTTAGCCTTTCTCCCCTTCTATCTCCCGGGGCCAGTGTGGACGAGTGGTTAGGATTTGGCCATGCAACAGGTAGGTAGAGCGAAGGTTCGAATCTCCACCGATTTTTTGGTATGATATGGAATTTTTAAATGGATTTCTGCTGTCTTTCTATATCAAAATGAATAAAATTTTGGATAAAATTTTGAAATTTTTTCACACTCCGTCCCCCAACCCCATTCCTCACATCGGAGGATATGGGTGACCTAGTGGGTAATGGTTTAGTCTAGCAGGCAGTAGAGCGAGGGTTCGGATCCCCAAAGGGTTTTCTTTCAATCATTTCGATCGATTTTTTCTGTTTTTTAACATCAAACCGACGAAAAATTTTTTGGAATTTTTTTCACCCTTCGCCTCCCTCCCCCACCTCAGCAGGGATCTGTGCGAGATGGACTGCTTCCGGGGGTTCTTGCTGGCGATGGCGTTGGGCATGAACGTGTCCGGATGCCACAGGAAGTTGGCGTACGACTCGTGCAGGCTCAGCTCCGTCTTGTTGCGGAACGCGCGCGCGTCGTAGCGCAAGCGCTCGTCGCGCCACGACTCGCGGTAGAACATCTCCAGCGAGTAGTCCTGATTAGAGATCGAACAGTACAGTGGTACTGAACAGTAGTTGCCAGTAGTACTGCGTACTGTCTACTGGTTTTTTCGCTGATCAGTAGAAAAATCAGTACAGTAGTTTTCCAGTGTTTTTAGTACTGAGTACTGTGTACTGGAACTCATCGACTACTGATACTGTGTACTGTTCTGGGTTTTGACACAGTACTTTACAGTACTAATTTTTGCACCCCTAAGAAAGGCAAAAATTAGGAAATTTTGACTGAAAACCCCTAAATTTTCAGAAAATTTTGACGAAAACGCCTATATTTTCGAAAATTTTGACCGAAAACCCTTATGTTATATAACTGACAAAATTCCAAAATAGGGAAAAATAAATATCTCCAGTGGCCATACAAATCTCCGGCATACTTTATATAGAATAGTAGATCTATACTTAAAAAATATTATCGCAAATGAATGATTTTTCCTTAAATTTTGTTTTTTTGTTCATTTTTCTTTCTTCTTTTTTTCTCATTTTTCCCCTCTTCAAACTTCAAATTCAGCTTCTCCCATTATTTTTATGTTATTGATTTGAAAATCCCTGAGATATACTATGTAAATAGTTAATTAATAAAATAATTCATTTTTTTGCAATTATATTTCGATTTTCACAACCATTTTCAAAAAAAAATTTGCATTAAAAAAGTACTGGTACTGGTAAAAAATACTGGTAAAACACGCAGTACTACTGATAAAGAACAAATCAGTGGTAAATCAGTACAGTAGTTTTCCAGTGTTTTTAATACTGACTACTGTGTACTGGTCTACTCGACTACTGATACTGTCTACTGATACTGGTTTTTTCAAAATGTCGATCTCTAGTCCTGATTAAGGGGGGAAAATCGGGAAAATGATAGGAAATTGGTCGAAAATATNATTAATAAAATAATTCATTTTTTTGCAATTATATTTCGATTTTCACAACCATTTTCAAAAAAAAATTTGCATTAAAAAAGTACTGGTACTGGTAAAAAATACTGGTAAAACACGCAGTACTACTGATAAAGAACAAATCAGTGGTAAATCAGTACAGTAGTTTTCCAGTGTTTTTAATACTGACTACTGTGTACTGGTCTACTCGACTACTGATACTGTCTACTGATACTGGTTTTTTCAAAATGTCGATCTCTAGTCCTGATTAAGGGGGGAAAATCGGGAAAATGATAGGAAATTGGTCGAAAATATTTTAAAATGAGTAAAACTGGCCAAAATTCGTTATAGTAAAGTTATATATTTTTTTTGAAAATTCGAGGCCTTGAAAAAACTTTGAACAGGGTCTATGAATTTGTCGAAAGTCCGAGACCCATGAAATTTTTAGAAAATTCGAGGCCGGGATTAAAAAAAATTGGATGTCTCGAAAATTTTGGGAAAAAACAAAAGCCCATAAAATTGTTGAAAAATCCGAAGCCTAAGATAATTTTAAATTCCGAGATGTGAAAACTGTAGGGGTTCTTTTTCGTAGGCGTCTTCGATAAGGTAAGAAAAAAATTTATCTGAATTTTATTAAATTTTTTTTATTGATATCGAACACTAACAAAAAATATTGATCGAGTTAAGAAAAATAATGTGAAATAAAACGCCAACTCCAAGCAATAAAATTGGCTCCAATTCAAAAAGTATGAACTAAGGACACATTTTAAGACCCACCATGGTGACCTCGCTGACCGCCCGCACATTGGACACAACAACGGACACGGAGATAAGCACGGGTTGACCTAAAAATTATGATGCAGGGGTTACGGATTTTCGAAACCCATGGGGATTTTCGCGAAATTCTATTTGAGAGAAGCCTATAAAAATTATTAAAAATTACGAAAAGCCAAGGATTTTGGCAGTTTTAGAAGGTTGAAGCGATTTTTTTGAATTTTTGGCGATTTTTCTAATGGATTTTTCTGTACTTCTATGGACATGGTAGCCTCTTGTTCGGCGAAATTTTTTTTGAAAATTTTCTAGTGCCCTAACCCTCCTCTGCTGACCTGCATTCTGCGGACATTGTCTGTGGTCGTAGCGAATGCGGCGCAAGAAGGCCAGGAAATCACGAGTTTCTCTGGCGCGAGAAAAATCGATAAAAAATCAATCGATAAAGAGAAAATCAAAAAATCCTTACCCCTGCTCGAACACCTTGGCAAACTGATCCTCTCGGTCGGCGGGTCGATCTTCTTCGGTGTTGCGGCTGGAAGTGCTCATGGAGATGATCCGATCCACCAAATCCTGAAAATTTTCGCGATTTTGGGGGGTCTAGAGGCTAAAAAACATCAAATTCAAAATTTTACAGCCTATAGAATTTTCCGATGGTCATAGGGATGGAATTTTTCTGTTCATATAGGCAACAAATTGTCCTAACTTTTTTAAATTGACTTTTAATTAAGTCCAAATTTTTTAAGATTTGCCAAAAAAAAATTTCCGATCTAGGCTTCTCATTTTTTCACACGCCCTTGCTTTTCATTTGTCAAAAAATTTACAGCCCTCTGTTTTTGTCTGGGGTTAAAAAAACATAATTAAAAAAACTTTTTGTGAATTTTTTGATTTGGCGCCTTATGAGTGGGCGCAACATTTTTCTGCCCACCTCCTCCTCCGCATCGGCGTCCAGCTCCTCCTCCAACTCCGCGTCCTCCGTCTGCTTCTGCTGCGCGGACTTGCGCAGAAAATGGTGGCCATGGACAGCGTCGGCCTGCGGTAAAATCGATAAATTTGGAAAATCGATTGGGAATCAATCGATGATAATGAGAGGAATCGATCAATAATCTGGCGATCGAAAAACTCCACAAGTATCAATCGAAAATCGATCAATCAACGAAAACCCAATCGATCGATAAATTCGCCAATTAATTATCGGTCCCTGATCGATTGGCCCCAAAAATCGATGATAATCAATCGATAAAAAATACTTACCGGTCGGATCAGGATGCTCACAAGTAGGATGATCCCAGCAAAATGCAACAAATACATATTTCTTTCTTAAATTTTTGTGAATTTTGCCAAATTAGAGGGATGGTCACGCTGGTAAGGTAAGACCTGACATGGTAATTCGGCACCAAGAAATTTAAAATTTTATTATTCTTATTGCTCTAACGTTTAAAGGCCTTTTTAGTTTTTTTCTCCAAATTTTCACAGGCCTCGGACATGCCCTAAAATTTCAAGGCCTTTGAATGTCCTAAAATTCTCAAGGGCCTTTAAATGTCATAAAAATGCAGAGCCCGGATTTTCGTAAAATTTTTAAATATCCTAAAATTTCAAGGGCCTTTAAATGTCCTAAATTTTTAGGTCCCGGATTTTCTTGAAATTTTCAAGGCCCAGGATTTTTCTAAAAATTTTCAATGCTAAAAAAATAATGCCATGCAGAATTTTAGTGGAGCTCTGAATGGAGATAAACTTGATTTTCAAGAGAGATTGTAGAGAAAATTTGTTTTAGAGATTCTTTTCACGATATGCCATATATGTATGTAGCAGAAAATTTCCCTAGGGGTCCAAAAACAACAACAAAAATATATTTTTGACCCAAACATTTTTTGGGATTGACAAGCAGCCCAGCTATCATATTTGGACGGTGCTATGTCGTTTCAGCGAAAAGTGCAAAAATAAAATAACCGTCCCACAAAAACTTTTTTGTTAGACCTGTTAGACCAAAAGAATAAAAAGCAAAGTTGTGCAGAATTTCATGCTGATTCTGATGGTATAAAAATTTTCCTGAAATTCCGACAAAAATGTCGAAAATTTCCGGAAAAACTCGAATTTTTGATTATTATGAATTTTTCTCGATATTTTTGACTGAATTTCAGGAAAATTTTTATACCATCAGAATCAGCATGAAGCATAACCTTTTATTTTCCTTTTATACTTTTGGTCTAACAGGTCTAACAAAAAAGTTTTTGTGGGACGGTTATTTTATTTTTGCATTTTTCGCTGAAACGACTCAGCACGTATTTGGACTAATATTTTTGCATGATAGGCGGTTAAAAAAGAAAAATTATTGAAAATTTACAAAAACTAGACATGATTTCGCGATAATGGGAAAAACTTCGAAAATTTTTATTGAAATCCGAAAAATCATTGGCTATACGAGCTTTCTTCTTTAAGACCCACGATGGACATATTTATAGATATAGTTTGAATGAAATTTAGGTCATTTTCAAAATTTTTTGATTTTTGGAGATTTTTCTACATATTTTTCAGGCATAAAGATAGCTTTAATAGGAAAATTCCCGGATTTGAAGGACTTTGTTCATTTTCTAGAGTTTTACTTTTTTTTTCTTAAGAGACTTTCAAAAAATCTTATTAACAAGAGAGAGGGAGAGGTTTTCAGGATTTTTGAGATATTTTTCCGATTTTTTTTTGAAGGCTTGAGTGTAGCTTTAATATGGGAATTCCCGGATTTGGAGAATTTTAAGGTTTAAATTTTATATTTTCAAAAAAAATTTGTTTTTTGCAGTATCTGTGGGATTGAGGGGTAAAGTTTTTCGATTTTTGCAAATTTAAAGCCATAAAATTACAAAAAAAATTTCCTGGTAAAGGCCTTCCGGATAGTGAGTCCGTTTGTCTTCCGACTTCCCCCACGGCACTTTTTTGTGCCAATGCCAATGAAGCCCCAGGGGACAAATCCATCTCGAAGGATGCGAAATCGGCGCCCCTTATCGACGCAAAAATTTTGCCGTTTCTGTGTTTGGAAAAACGAAAGGAGAAAAAAAAACGCGAAAAATTGGATTAAATTCGGGTGAAAAAATGAGTTTTTTGCTCAATCAAGGCAATTTGTGTGTGTTTTGGATAAACAAGTTGTGAGGTCCGAAAAGGCCGAAAGTCACATTAAACCAAATTATTTTGAGTCTAAAGGTTTGAAAATGGAGAAAATTCCCAAAAACTAAATCTGTAAATGAGGGCCAGAAAACGGCGGAAATGAATTTAGGTCCGAAATGTGAAAAAAAAAATTCAAAAATTAGGGTCCCAAAAAGTTGAAGGTACAAGATCTTATACGTAATTCGAACAATTATGTAAAAAAAATTTCCCTATAATTGTCCTTTACTGACGAATTTCCGGGCGCCGAAATGTCTACTTTTAGTAGAGATATAAAATCTGGCAACCGGACCGAAGATCTTGTCGTGGAAATTTTGTTTGGTTTTTTTTGTTGTGGAGGTTTGAAAATGAGCAAATTTTATCAAAAATAAATTTAGCAAATTTCCAAAGTTGTGCCATGTTTTCACAGATGATTAATGATTATGATGAATCGGCTTGAAATCGGTGCTGGCAGGTGCCTCCTCGCTGATTGAAATAAATTTGAAAAATTTTCATAGGCTTTAATTATATCTCATCCATAGTTTGTCCTGGAAATTTTTCTTACCCCTTTGAATTGTTTAAGGACTTGACAACTAAAATTTTTAGAAAATCATAAGAAATTCGCCCCGATTTCATGTGTTTTCAAGGTCCAAAAACCCTGCAAAAATTTTCAAGGACCTTTAAAATTCCCAACAATTGGTGCNTAAGAACAGATAGATAGATGAATATAGGACTAGAAATAATTAATCGGGCTTAGAATCTTCACGAATCATACATGTGTAAGAAAACACAGGGATTTTCGTCAAAATCTAAAAAAACGTTTCAGGATTTGAGAAAATTTGGTCATTTTTCGAAGCCAAATTTTTCAAAAAAATTTTCACTGGCCTGGGTCCTTCCTTGGGTTTTTGAAAATTTTCGTAGGCCACGGTTTTTCAAGGGATAAGATTTTCAAAATTTCATAGGCATAGGGCTTTAAAAATCTTGATGGATCATGGAGTTCCGATTTTTCAAAGGCTCGGATGTTGAATTTTTTTACAAGCCTTGATGATTTTCGGATTCCCTCTATTATAGATGGGTTATTGAATTTTTTGGGGGTTTATGGGCCATAAATCCGGAGATTATTGAGACTAACTTCTTGCACACGTATGATTATAAATATTCCATCAAAAAGCCTATCAACAAGACACATCGCGATCGTGGTCAATCTTCTGCTGTGTGGTGCATCAACAGTCGACGCAGACGTCGTCCTAGCCACAGCCAACCGAGCAGTCCACCTCCTCCGCCGTTTTCGTCTTTTTCACCAACACCACCACCACCACTATCTTCTCCCCCTTCTTCGTGTTTCTGCCGGATTTCATGTTTTTGTTAGGATTACGATTTTTAGAGATCAACCGAAGGCTACCATTCCAAATACCACCAAGTCAAAAATACCACCACAAACGAAAACTTCTTTGTAAGACTTGTTAGATCAAAAGTATAAAAGACAAAGTTGTGCAGAATTTTATGCTCTATAATCTTTTAGACTCTTTAGTTTTTCAAATTTCCACAAAAAATTTTGAAATTTTTCGAAAAACACCGATTTTTCGCCTTTTTCGAAAATTTCGGAAAATTTCAAAATTTTTTTGCGGAAATTTGAAAAACTAAAAAACTAAAAGATAGAGCATAAAATTCTGCACAACTTTGTCATTTATACTTTTGGTCTAACAAGTCTTACAAAAAAGTTTTCGTTCGTGGTGTATTTTGACTTGGTGGTATTTGGAATGGACGCGCAACCGAATATTATGAATGTGAGTTAAAATTTTTCAAATTATAAATGTGAAAAATGATGCTTTTCTGCTATCGTATTTCCTGTATTAGGACCCCCGGGGGTCTTATTTTTCAACCCCTCTTCAGCAGAGGGTGGTCTATTGCAGATAGGGGGGATTTAACATAGGAAATAGGTAATTGGGCGAAAAGTTTTAAAGACAGGCGCAAATGGCGCTTCAGTGCTTGACGGTCTGGCCTAGACCTAACAGCTAGGTTTAAGGTGCAGTTCCGAGGTTGCTAGGTAAAAATCCAAAATATTTTGGGTGAAATTTAGTTATAGCTATCAGGTAGAAGCGCAAAACTTTCATCGAGGAAGGCGCAAAACGGCGCCTAATAAGCGCAGGGGACTACGCCTTGGATTAAAGGTTAGATCGCTAGGCTCCAAAGCGTAGCGCGCCTAGACTTATAGACAAGGATCATATTTTAAGAAAAATGGAAAAAACATATTTTCAAGGGGAAGAGCGCAAAATGGCGGCTAAGAGCTTGGCGCTCTGCCTAAACTTAAAAGCCAGGCCGCTAGTTTAAGGCGCCGCGCCATGCTTCCTTAGCTGAAGCGCCAGGAAGTCTAGCAAGACACCTTTGGTCAAACTTACAAGGAAACATCCCGAGGTGCCAGTATTCAGATCGCAATTTAACCCACCCTATCTTCTAGAGCACCCTCACATTGCATCGTATATTTTTGGCTTTTTTGACCCGCTTACATAGTGAAGAGTTGAAAGATCATTTTTAAATCTTAAACAAACGGTCGTTCATCCACGCAAATCCACACACCCTTGGATGACATCCATCTTTCCATGTATAATAATAGTAAGCGATTACTAATTTCTTGTTTATATTTATCTTTATATCTTATAAATTAATTCCCAAAACATTTTTATGGCACATTAGATTACACTGTTTATGCATGGTACGATCGACGCTATGCCAAAGGGCGGATGATTCGCGTGAGTGAACGGTCGTTTATTTTTAAAACAAAATTTTCAACTCTTCACTATGTAAGCGGGCCAAAAAAAGCCAAAAATATACGATGCAATGTGAGGGTGCTCTAGAAGATAAGGTGGGTTAAATTTCGATCTGAATACTGGCACCTCGGGATGTTCCCTTGTTAGTTTCCCGCTTTTGGAGGAGGCGCAAACCCACTCAACGAGGCACAAAATGGCGCCTAAGCGCTAGGCGTTTAGGCTAGGCCACTGGACTAAGGCGCTGCGCCCAGACCTCTGTGTTTCTTAGTTCTTACCCGGGCGCCGTCCAGCTGTCCGCCGACCAGCTTCACAAAGTCCGCGTCCTGCACGCGCACTGTCGCGGTAGGCTGTTGTCCGGCCGGTGGTTGGCCCTCGTACACCCGTCCGTGGCCCTCTTTCAGCTCAACCGCTACAAAATGTAATGGTGTATGAATACAGTTAGGGTAACTAATCTGTAAAGTAAAAATTAATATTGTACATATTACTAAATTGGTTTCAGTACGCATGCATACTTGAAGTAGCATACTATCATACCTTAACAAGGGGGGTGTGACCCCCCCTGACTTCGTTCGTAAGGGGCCCCGATTTTTGAGGGGGACTTCGTAACC